>BQKN01001089.1:923503-979625 GCA_022839385.1 Asparagus kiusianus
ATATATATATATATATAGGTTATTTAAGGTTTTGAAAATTTAATTAAAAATAACAATAATTATAGAAAAATTAAATAAATATATGAAAATTATCTACATTAAAACGTACTAGTTATAGTATTACAACTGATAATACGCAACAATAGAAATAATGTAAGAAATTACACAATTAAACAAGAATAATTAAATAAAAAAATATTTACTTATATTTAAAATCAAATAATTATATGATAATTATCTACATGATAAAACGTACCAGTTATACTAATACGACAGGTAATACGAAATAGTAGAAATAATACAACAAATTATTCAAATAATACGTAATTAATAATACAATGTATTATACAAAAATATACGTAATAATAATAATAATACCACGTATTACCCAAAATGATACGTAATAGTATCGGTAACCCAACGGATAAATTCTAGAAATTTTTACTATACTAAATAAATTTATAAATATTAAAATCATTTAAATAAATACAAAACTTGGACTTTAAATCATAAAAAATTGTAGAAATTCGAGAAAAATATAAATACTCTTTTAAAAAATTATAATTAAACATTTTAAAATACTAAAAAATTATTTTAACTAGTATCAAAATTCATGGTCCTTACAAGAGCCCAGATGTGACCAACATAGCCATCATCCTATCTAAAAGAGTTCTATTCATCCTTTGAGCAACCCCATTTTGCTGGGGTGTGTAGGGAACAGATCTATGCCTTTTAATACCCCAAGTAGTACACAAATCATTCAATTGCTTGTTACAAAACTCAAGACAATTGTATGTCCTAAGAGTTTTAATTTTCATTCCCGTTTAGTTTTCAATCATAATTTTCCAGTTTTTAAATTTATCAAAAACTTCAAGTTTTTTCTTCATGAGTAAAACCCAATTTTTTCTAGAATATTCATCAATTATGGAAAGAAAATATGTGTTCCCTCCATGCGTAGGAACACTAGAGGGACCCCACACATCAGCATGCAAATATTCAAGTACACTAGTGCACTTAGACTGATTAGGAAAAGAAGAAATAGGAAAACTAACCCTATGTTGTTTTCCTAACACACAAGATTCATAGAAAGGGATGGGGGTATTTTATCACTACCAAAGTGACCACCTTTATGCAAAATTTCTAATCCTTTATTACTCATGTGACCTAACCGATTATGCCATAAAACAGATTTATCACCTATCACAGAGTTAACAGAATCAAGCACAGGTTCAGCATGACAAACATACAAGTTATTTTGTTTTCCAACAGTAAAAATAACAAGAGACCCTTTCAGAATTTTCATAACCCCTTTACCCCATTTTCCATCCAAACTATCATTTTCTAGAGATGCACAAGAAATCAAGTTATAACGTAAATCAGGAACATGCCTAACATCCTTCAAAGTAAACACAGAACCAGAAGAAAACCTAAGGCATACATCACCAGTTCCTAAATTATTGCATTTCTTTTCATTTGCCATTGACACAAAGCCATTCTCTATTTTCTTGTAGTTTGAAAATAAGTTTTTAAAAGGAGTCATATAAAAAGTACAACCAGAGTCTACTAACCAATCTGATTTACACAAAGAATCAGATAACACAGAGTTCAAATATGCATGATCACAAAGATTATTAATCATGAAAATTTCACCCATTTTGCCCTCACAGACAGCCATATTAGCATGATTATTTTGCTATTTTTTCTTAGGCTTAGGACATCTTTAATAAAGTGACCAATTTCATGACAATTATAGCATTTTTTAACTTTAAACCTGGACTTAGATCTACCCCTTCTATTTTTGAATTTTTTCCTACTTGATTCCCCTTTACTAGCATTCTTTTGGTTATTAGACCTATTCTGAGGCCTACCCCTCACATGCATAACCTTACCAGAATTTTTATTTCCCCCAGAATGTTTTAAATCTAATTCCTTACTCTTAAGACCATTGACCACTATGTCAAGGGTAACCTCATCTCTACCATATTTAATAGCAGATTTCACATCACTATATGAGTCAGGAATAGTATTTAGAAGGGCAATAGGAGTATAGTCATCTATATGTTTATCACCAGTTAACTTAATATCTGAAATAAGTTTTGTGAAAACATCTAGGTTCTCCTCAATATCCTTAGACATATCCAATCTAAATTTGAAATTTTTTCAAACAAAAACATTTTACTGGGCAAAGAGGTTTCAGTATAGAGTTCTTCGAGTTTATCCCAAAGGGTTTTAGCAGATTCTAAAATTCTAACTTTTTTAAGCATAGAGTCAGATAAGTTCAAATAAATTATGGAACAAGCATTTCCGTTCATTTTAGCCCTTTTTTCTTCAGTGTCAGAAGTCAAATAAGTCTGCCCAACAATCCTAAAAGACTTGTATTGAATTAAAATGCATTTTATTTTTTGTTTCCAAATGCTAAAATCAGATTTTTCGTTGAACGGAACCATACCATATGGATTAGCAGTAAACATTCTGATTTCGATAATTATCCGGCTCAAAACGTGCGAAGCAACTAGCACGACCAAATAAGAAGAATGATGAACACAAAGTTCTTGTTTTAATCTCTTTGTTCTTTCACACGAGCACAAACAATAACAGAAAATATAAAATGCAAATATAGCTAAAAATTTTCAAAAAATTTATCAGGCTCGAAACGTGCGAAGCAACTAGCACGAACAAAATGAGAATAACGATGAGCACGAAGCTCGAGTTCAAACCCTTTCTTCTTTCGCACGAGCACAAACAAATTTTAACTTCAGCAGTTAAGCGTAGCAAAATAAAAAACCAGTCACCCGAAAATAAAGCCAGCAATTAAACACAGAGCACAAGCAGTTAAACACAGCTTTGATGTTCTGCTGTCGAGCACAAACAACTTTAATTGCTTCACCTGAAATAAAACCAGAGCATATAGTGTAAATATCAACAAAGCTAGAGATTAACTGTAATCTTTAACAAAGTCAGAGCTAAACTGTAATCAAAGACAGAGATTACCTGAGCGAAACCCACTGCAGAGAGTTTCGACCTTGTCCACGCGACGGTATGATGGTGTTCCTACGGTGGTCCGGTGGCGGTCCTGCGGTGACGACTCAACGAAGCCCAGCGGTGGCGACCCGTGGTGTTGGAAGAGCGACGACTCACCGAGCTTTGATACCACTGTTGTGGATCGACGTCGTCGCAAGTTTGGCTCAGAAGCCTGACCAACCAGTCCGTTATTCTTCTCTTGTGCACCACCGAGAAAATAAAGGGAAGCTCGTTGATCTTCTCCTTATATCACTCACAAAGAGGAAAGGGGAATCGCACAAAGTGATGGAGAGGAAGAGCTCACAGAAGGGGAGGAGAGGTCGCACAAAGCTAGAGCACAAAGCTCACAGTTTTCTCTTCTATTTCTCTTTTCTCTCATAAGCACTACTATGAGCCCTTAGCCAATTTTATAAAGGGGGTAGCCGACACTTAGAGATGAGCTAGGGTTTAGAAAGGTAGGATCAGACTGATAGAGATGGACAAAGGGAATAAAGAGTGGAAACTGGGCCTGGTAGCAAATGGGCCAGCAACAACAGATGTTGGGCCAACTAAAATAGCAACATATATAAAGGGTGTCCTGTATTGTTTTTCTGCGGTGTCACATGGTTTATGGTTATGTTAGTATAACTGCTAGAAAGATGTCCATTGTATAGATAGAGTGCTTGCTACGCCTTTTACTCTAGAGCACACATCTTCTCAGAACGTCCCGCAGCATGCGCGTGTGGGGGGTTCTGAGCCGCAGGTCGGAGCATTGGAGAGGTGTTTTCGTAATTGGACACCTTTATTGTGCGGTTGAGATTGACTCTTACAATGCATTGTTCTGGGAGAACATGCAGTCTTTCACTCTATTTATAAGAATATTGATGAGTACAAGTTATATAAAAAGACGTGCATGCGTGGACTATTTTGAACCATACGAAGACAAAAATGAGGACAATTTGGGAATTTCAGTGTCCTCTTGTACGAGTCTGAACATTCCACTTGTAAGCAAGGCATGTAAAAACGATCAATTAGATTTTAAGGATCTGAATTGAGTAAGTTTAACTTAATTCCTCAATTCCCTCTGTTTGCGTATGGACTATTGGAATTAAACCAAACGAGTTCTCTTGACTTCAAGTTATGCTCTAGCCTCTAGGGGTGGAAGTATGTCAAGTTAAGGAAATCTTCTAACGCAAATAGTATGTTTATTGTTTAATTATACATTATATCCGTTACAAGATGAGAAACAAAATATAGACTCAAGTTATCAGCAGTTAATATTATTTGTTACTTGATTTAGTCTTAGAAAGGACAATCGCATATTTGAATATCTTTTTCAAATAGATAATGTCACATCAAAACAAGGATCATACTTCATATATATATATATTATTATTATTACTCCCTTTAAAAGTACGAGTTTGGAAAAATCTTTCTATGACCAATACTACCCTTAGGTTTTTTTTTAAAATATTACATTGTTGTCCTAATATATTCTAATTATCTTATCTTCTTTGAATTGGTAACCAAACGATTTATTCTATTTATAATGAGACTTAACATGTTATTGGATAAAATAGATATGTTTCATATAATTCAAACTCTTTACTTATTATCTTATCTTCTTTGAATTGGTAACCAAATGATTTATTCTATTTATAATGAGACTTAACATGTTATTGGATAAAATAGATACGTTTCATATAATTCAAACTCTTTACTTATTTCAGTTCGTAGAGAAATCTAAAAAACATATGCTAGCCAGCACGTAAAAGTTTTTGGACTTTGTAAAAATATTCACTAAATTTTTAAATTACAAAAATGCCCCTACAAATTTAAAAATTTATTAAAGCATCTTAAAAATTATAAATTTTTTGAGAAATCTAAAAAATATATGTTAACTAGAAACTGAAAGTTTTTAGACTTTGGAGAAAAATTCTTATAAGTTTTAAAAATTATAAAAAAACCCCTAAAATTTTAACTTTGTAAAAATATTCTCTAAATTTTTAAATTACAAAAATACCCCTACAAATTTAAAATTTTATTAAAGCATCTTAAAAATTATTTCAGTTTTTAGACTTTGGAGAAAATTCTTATAAGTTTTAAAAATTATAAAAACACCCCTAAAATTTTAAAATTTATAAAAACACCTTGAAAATATCAAACTTATAAACATACTAAAAACCTACAAATAACACAAACAACCCCTAAAAATTTATAGAATTTGTAATACACACTCTAAACTTTTTATAAATTATAAAATAAAACCATCAAAATTATAAAATTTACAAAAATCCTGATAATTTCTGACCTAACAGTACATTAAAGATATAGAAATTATAAATATCCCATACATAATTTATAATTTATAGAAAAAACTCTAAAAGTTTTAAAAATTATAAACAATCCTTTAAAATTCAAAATTTACAAAAAACACCCTAAAATTTTTAAATTCATTAGTAAATTGAAAGCATATAAAGTATTAATAGTCTATAAACAATTTAAAATCTGTAGAAAAGGCTATAAGTTTAAAAATCTACAAAAAGTCCTTAAAATTCATAATTTACAAAAAAAACTCTATGAGAATTTCTAACCTATAGACACTAAAATGAATATGCAAAATTACTAACAATACCTAGAAAATTAAAATTTTGCAACAAGTATCATACACCTTTAAAATTATAGGTTTAGGAAAAAAATTCATAGTAAACATTACCCATAACTTTTTAAAAAGAACATAACTAATTGAAAATCTATTAAATTTGAAATTTATAAAAAATACCTTTAAAGTTTAGTATATTGCAAATTACCCTTCCAAAGTTTGAAATTTTTCAATGATTTTGTTTAATTCCTTGATTTTTAAATGTAATGTTTAATAGTTTTGTGTATTTGTAAATTACAAATTTTAGGGTGTTTTCACACTTTTTAAAAAATTTCAGGGTATTTATTTTGTAGTTTTCTAAATTTTCATTGTGTTTTCGGTGTAATACACATATATATCAATTAACGATGATATTGAAGAATAAGTCGTTTATAAGATTATTAGACCATAGTTAAGTGTGCACACCAACACATCACTATTCCTAGGCAGTGTAGTTTATATATGCAAAAAAATTTAAACAATCTATGTAGTGGTTGAAAAGATTTTGAAGTTAATGTATTATTTTTTACAAATTATATTCAATGTGAACCCGCCATATAATTTTTACTGTGGTCATTATAATTTTAATACGTTTGATTGATTGACTATATACGTATATGGACTATAGATTACTTTACTTTCTCATATGAGCTAACATTTGGTGCTAATAATTTAAATTATTACTTTTAAATTCAATAAAAACAGGAGCTCTAATAACATTTATTTATTTACCTACAGCATAATACAATCTCAATTCCTATTTTTTGCAGGTGATTAATTCTATAGTTACGCGTATCAAATTAGTAACTAAAATAATAATTATTTATGCTTAAATTAGGATGATTATAGTTGGTCACTCACTATAAAATTTTTATGAAGATATATACCTTACTTTTTATAGCTATCTGTACTACCCATGTATATTTATAAATTAGTTCTTAATTTGATACATTAAATTACTTTTTCTTTGTAGAAATTTCTTCTTTGACTTTTAGACTGTGTAATCACTATATCACCATTCTAGCATAAAAAAGGATCTCATTCTAAATGGCTTCAAGCTAATGTTTGAGTAGCACTGAAGTATATACTATTGTTACTATATGTATATATTTTTAAGGAAATTGTGTCAACACTTTTTAAATAGAAGAGAATATTCTAACCTTTGATATTATAAAAATTAAATATAGCCAATGGAATGATTAGCAAAAGAGAACTTACATCAGAAAAATATGAATAATAAGATAAAGAGAAAAGATAATTATATTGCCAACAGTACTATAAATAGCAAACTAAAATGTAAAGTTAACCTATTTTGTGGAGGCTAACTACTGGCTATAAGCATCGATTTTTCATATATATACTTTATAATTTATTAAAAAGGGTCATATAATCTTATATAATAAAATTAATTTAATAGTAATATCATTGTAATAATATCATTATTAGAAAAATTCTTCACAAATCGATATGTTCTTTACGATATATAAGTTATGCACTCTAAATTTTTCGTCTTTTATAGAGCCAAAAGTTTGTATACGAGCCTCTAACATGTTGCTCTCATAACAATAAAATCCACTTAGGAGATATGGATATTCTAGATGAGTTATGTATCATATATACAATACAATTGTCCTAGGCAAGTGAGTTATAATAGCATTTTTTATTCACATCGGTTGAGGTAAGATTTGATAGGGACCTTACATTAAAGAAAAAAATTTATATTTAGAGCACATGGCAAAATATATCATAATCTTTCTGTTCTAATTTCGTAAGAAAATAATTCTTCATATTTTTAGTTTTACTTCTATGATACAGAGAATGAGCTATAAAATTAAATGAGAATATTAGATAATATAAATATGAGCGAAACATCAACTAAAAGTTAACATGTATATGAGTCAAACCACAACTAAAAGTTTAATGGACATATTGCAAGTAAATTCATATGCAAAATTCTTTTGCGAATTGAATGATCACCTATCTTTTGAAAACTTCAAGATACTAATAAATAGAGATGTTGTACAAAATTAATGTATTTATAACTCATAAATAGTAGACCATGTAGCCATAGTTTGGGTTAAAGGAAATAATGATAATATTTTATTTGAGAAAGAGATTATTGAGTTAATGATCAATCCCACAAAAAACTTTATTTTTTCTTTTTACTCTATTTTTATCAATTTAAATAATCATGATATTCAATCACGTGTATTACACGTGTAACTCAACTCATGATATTCAACCACGTGCATTGCACGTGCATCTCAACTAGTAAGAAAAAATGTTTCACAATAAACCATCCAAAGAGCAAAAAGAAAAAAGAAACAAAAGAAGAACTCCTTCCTAAGTTACCTCATCTCACATATAATTATTCTCATTCAGAGCAGATAAAATTCCTTATTTAAACGGATGGTTCCCATCTTAAACCGCAACTTGGGAAGTTGAGTGCACGTCCTCAGCTTCCGGAGTCTAAATTCGTCAAATGGGTACAATACTCGACTACTGGCTATCTATGCCCACTGATAACATATATAGTGTGACGCTCCTGGGTTCACACAAGGCTGCAGTCTGAGGTAAAACCAGAAATGTCAAACCTGCTATGCACCACACCGTACAATAACATGTTTCGCCATCACAATTACTATCTCTTTAGTAGAATCAACAACAGGTGTAGGTACAAAGCAAGTAAAAGATTTTACAATAAATACATGATGAAATGGTAGATCTCGGATTAATACCTCTCATCAACCAAATAAGCTGGAATACATAGTCAATGTCTGAAATGAATAATAACAGTCTGGAGATCTCAACATGTCTCAAAATACAAAACATCTGATACATGAAGTAAGGCACACAGCCTTTACAACTCTAGAATATAAATCTCTCGCGTCTAAAAAAATGTCTCGAGTGGAGTACAAAAATGAAATACATCTAATAAGAGGATAAACGGCGCTAATAAAAATCGCTCTCAACCTGCGACTCTCCGGGCTCCAGGCTCGTTACCTGAAAGGGGGAGGGACAACGAGCGTCAAAGCGCTAGCGAGCAACATCACAACCAACCCCAATGGATAAGGCTCGTTATATATAAAAATACAGTTAATACATAAAAATATAAAATCATTTGTACTAACAATAGTGGGTTTTAGTACTTAGGAAATTACAACACGAGCATAGGTACGTCGAGCAAAATAATCCAAATAAGGAAACCCTCATGTATATACCTTGTATCTCAAATTGTAAATCCCTAAATACTAAACCTGAGGTTTAACACAAGAAACAATAAAGAAAAGAAAACAACCCATCTCTACAGATACAATTTAAACATGTCAAAGCTACAATAAATGTCATGTCCAGCCTAGGTAGCTATCATGTCCCAGCCTCATATAATATGTCGTGTTCTGACCTTAGTTAAGTGTCATGCTCAAGTATCGGCAAAAATCTAAAACATGGCTGTAATGGATTATAGTCCAACACGAGGACTCTAATGGATTATAGTCCAACACGAGAACTTAAATGGATTATAGTCCAGCACGGGGACTTTAATGGATTATAGTCCAACACGAGGACTGTGTATATGAATCCTGGAATACAAATGATAAAAGTATACATATCCTATTCTTGTACATGCCTTGCCGTACGGATCTAAACTTATGCCAGAAATGTCGTTTTACGTGTGTAGATGCAAACATAACCACTGAAATTTAATATCTGATAAATGAGGCGACCTCTCATATTTTAAAAAATATATGATAAACAGTATCCTCGAACATATGAATACAGTCTATATGTATATACACAGTAGGTGATTTAACCGAAACACAAATGAAACGGGAAAAACTTCGATGAGTCGACTCGTGCTCAGTTATGAGTCGACTCATGTCTCATGGGTTGACTCATGATCAGTTACGAGTCGACTCAGCAGAAACTTATGATAACATTAATTGACTTCGCGAGTCGACTAATGACAGTCATGAGTCGACTCAACCTGATGAGTCGACTCACGATGAGTCATGAGTCGACTCACGGGCTAAAAACCGGATATTTCACAACTGCAGCTCGTCCATTTCAATTCATACTTCCCCTATGCTGATCTACACCTCCAATACTATAAATTCTAAACTATGAGGCATTAAAAAGTTCATATATAGCATAAGAAACGAACACTAGCATGTTAGACCTAACTTTTAACTCCTAAACATGAGTGAAAGCATTTAATCAAATTAAAAACACATATATTCGTTCTTTAAAAAGATTCCCAGATCTGGGTTTTCATCAAAAACTCGTTGGTGGGGATTTAAAATCTGAAACACATGATTTATAGCATTCACCCTACTAAGAACATTGATTTATACTTAAAAATAAGTCTTAGGCTCAACAAAACTCATGAAAAACGTTTCTAAACTATTAAAAACACGGGAGAAGGATTGGGCGAGATGTTACTCGCCTTAGATGTGATGAAGAACGATCCCCTTCACTGCAATCCACAAGAAGCTGCTGAAATCCCCTGAAAATCTCCCAAAAACGCCCAAAAACGAACTAGGGTTTAGAGGGGGAGAGGAGGCTAGGGTTTCTCTGGGGATAGCTGATGAATTGAAGTGTTTTCGGGTAGAGGAGGATATATATGGACAGTTAAAACCCAAACCGAAACCCAAACAAACCTGAACTGAGGAAACCAGAAAACCCTCGATGAGTTGACTCATGATCAGTCATGCGTCGACTCATGGGTCATGGGTTGACTCATGAAGTGATGAGTCGACTCAGCAGAAACTTTCGACAACAGAACTTCATATCGTGAGTCGACTCATGACAGTCATGGGTCGACTCAACATGATGAGTCGACTCATGATGAGTTATGGGTCGACTCATGAGCTGAAAACTGTATACTTCGATTCTGTTGCACATGATTTGTAAATTTGCAAACTCAACCTCATGCCTGATGCATATACACATACTCATAAGCTCGAAACGCTAGTTTTCATGCACAACCATGCCATAAAGATATTTATCATATAATAAATAAATATTATTTTCACTAATAATCATATATATAAATTATCAAAATCTACGGGGTCTTACATTCTTCCCCCCTTAAAGAATTTCGTCCTCGAAATTCAGAAACTCATAATGGTACTTGAAAAGCACAACAAGGGTCCAATCTAACCCACACACATACGCATCTCGCAAATATTAAACTCTAAATAAGCATATAGTGATATTCATACTTAACTACCTAAAATGATAATATTCTTACTCAACCCCTAATCTAACGGAACTAGTACGTCAGGCGAAAAATCCAAACAATGAACCCCCCATATATATACCATGTGTTCCGAAAGATTAAGAATTAAGTGAAAATACCCTCATTCTAGTGTTAAATATAAATATCAAGATATATATATATAATTACACAAGTAAGAATTCACATTATAAATAAATTTAATTAATTTACCTGCTCAAACAAATGTGGGTAGTCGCGTCGCATGTCCTCCTCGCGCTCCCAAGAAGCCTCCTCAACTCCACTTCGGTTCCATTGAACTTTCACCAATGGGATCACCTTGTTTCTAAGTCTCTTGTCTTCTCTAGCAAGTATAGACACTGGAATCTCAATAGTATTCAAATCATCCCGAAACTCAACCTCCGGTGTCTCCAACACTCGCTACTGCTCCTCGTCATGCAAGTGCTTCTTGAGCATAGAGATATGGAATACATTGTGTATACAAGACATAGCTGCGGGAAGATCCAGTCTGTAAGACACAGCTCCAATGCGCTCCAAAATTCGGAAAGGTCCAATATATCTTAGTGCAAGCTTCCCTCGCCTCCCGAATCGTTGTACGCCTTTCATAGGTGATACCTTCAGCATAACCAAATCCCCAATCTGAAACTCTAGGGGTCTTTGCCTCTTATCCGCATAGCTCTTCTGCCGACTCTGAGTGGCTAGTATCCGCTCCCTGATCAATGTTACCTTCTCGGTAGTTTGCCTTACAAGCTCTGGCCCAAGCATCAAGCTATCCTCCGGCTCGGCCCAACATATCGGTGATCTACGGGTCTCCCGTACAATGCCTCATACGGGGCCATACCGATCGTCGCTTGATAACTGTTGTTATAAGCAAACTCTATTAGTGGAATGTGATCCTCCCAGCTACCTTGGAAGTCAATGACACATGCCCGTAACATGTCTTCCAACACCTGATTCACCCTCTCCGTCTGACCATCCGTCTGTGGGTGGAAAACACTGCTATAAGATAGCTTGCTGCCAAATGAGTCCTGAAAACTCCTCCAAAAATACGAAGTGAAAACTGATCCTCGATCCGACACTATCGTATCCGGAACTCCATGAAGTCAAACTATCTCCCGAATGAAGATCCTCGCATACGCCCCAGCTGTATAGGTAGTCCTCACTGGAATAAAATATGCTCACTTCGTCAACCGGTCCACTATCACCCAAACAGAATCACTCACCTTCTTCGACTTTGGTAATCCTACAATAAAGTCCATGGAAATATCCGCCCACTTTCACTCTGGAATAGGCAAAGGCTGAAGTGTCCCTGCCGGTCTCTGATGCTCTGCTTTCACCTACTGACAGGTAAAACACTTAGCCACATACTCCGCAATCTCTCTACGCATACCACTCCACCAGAAATGTCTCTTCAGGTCCTTGTACATCTTGATAGTCCCTGGATGTACTGTGTACCGAGTACGGTGCGCCTCATCAAATAACCCCTTCTTCAGCTCTACACTGGCTAGCATAACCAATCTACCCTTCATCTGCAGACCTCCATCTGTTTCAATGGTCCAATCAGTCTTAGGCTCCCTAGAAATCTCCTCCTTTAGGATTTGAATCCAAGAGTCTCCCAACTGAGCTCTGACAACTCTATCACTCCAAGATGGCTGCACTGACACAGCTCCCAAAAATGCATTGTACATGCCTTGCCGTACGGATCTAAACTTATGCCAGAAATGTCGTTTTACGTGTGTAGATGCAAACATAACCACTGAAATTTAATATCCGATAAACGAGGCGACCTCTCATATTCAAAAAAAAAAAAAGATAAACAGTACCCTCGAACATATGAATACAGTCTATATGTATATACACAGTAGGTGATTTAACCGAAACACAAATGAAACGGGAAAAACTTCGATGAGTCGACTCGTGCTCAGTTATGAGTCGACTAATGTCTCATGGGTCAACTCATGATCAGTTACGAGTCGACTCAACAGAAACTTATGATAACATAAATTGACTTCGCGAGTCGACTCATGACAGTCATGAGTCGACTCAACCTGATGAGTCGACCCACGATGAGTCATGAGTTGACTCACGGGCTGAAAACCGGATATTTCACAACTGCAGCTCGTCCATTTCGATCCATACTTCCCCTATGCTGATCTACACCTCCAATATTATAAATTCTAAACTATGAGGCATTAAAAAGTTCATATATAGCATAAGAAACGAACACTAGCATGTTAGACCTAACTTTTAACTCCTAAACATGAGTGAAAGCATTTAATCAAATTAAAAACACATATATTCATTCTTTAAAAAGATTCCCAGATCTGGGTTTTCATCAAAAACTCGTTGGTGGGGATTTAAAATCTGAAACACATGATTTCTAGCATTCACCCTACTAAGAACATTGATTTATACTTAAAAATAAGTCTTAGGCAAAACAAAACTCATGAAAAACATTTCTAAACTGTTAAAAACACGGGAGAAGGATTGTGCGAGATGTTACTCGCCTCAGATGTGATGAAGAATGATCCCCTTCGCTATAATCCACAAGAAGCTGCTGAAATCCCCTAAAAATCTCCCAAAAACGCCCAAAAACGAAATAGGGTTTAGAGGGGGAGAGGAGGCTCGGGTTTCTCTGGGGATAGCTGATGAATTCAAGTACTTTCGGGTAGAGGAGGATATATATGGACAGTTAAAACTCGACCCGAAATCCAAACAAACCCGAACTGAGGAAACCAGAAAACCCTCGATAAGTCGACTCATAATCAGTCACGGGTCGACTCATGGGTCATGGGTCGACTCATGAAGTGATGAGTCGACTCAGCAGAAACTTTCGACAACAGAACTTCATATCGTGAGTCGACTCATGACAGTCATGGGTCGACTCAACATGATGAGTCGACTCATGATGAGTTATGGGTCGACTCATGAGCTGAAAACTGTATACTTCGATTCTGTTGCACATGATTTGCAAATTTGCAAACTCAACCTCATGCCTGATGCATATACACATACTCATAAGCTCGAAACGCTAGTTTTCATGCACAACCATGCCATAAAGATATTTATCATATAATAAATAAATATTATTTTCACTAATAATCATATATATAAATTATCAAAATCTACGGGGTCTTATATATAGATCGAATATAACACCTATCATATATGTATGAGTTTGAAAAGCCCAGAGCCAGCCTTAAGCTAGGGCCACCAGGGCTACAGCCCGGGGCCCACAACTGAGGGGGGCACTAGGGGTGGGTGAGCAAAATATGGGGTGAACTAACATCTATTCGTAAATGTACCCTATGATAGTGATTACAAGTTTACAACTCATAGCAAGCTGTCACCGCCTCTTCTTCACCCCTACCCCTAGGCCGACTCTGCTGATTTCCCATCAACCCACCGCCTCTTCTTCACCTCATCTCTTCCTTTACTAGATTCTCCTCTCTCTCTCTCTCTCTCTCTCTCTCTCTCTCCCCCCCCGGCCCTCTCTAAAATTATTCGACGGTTTGTATTGCGCCAAGGTCGCTCCTTGATACTAGATTTCCAGATTTCTTCATGATTCTCCATTTGGGTATTTCACTATTTCTCAAAATTCTCTGAAATTCTTTATTTTTAGATTAATAGATTGAATTGGGGAAACTGCTTGAAGTTTTTGGAATCTCTCTGATTGATTTCTACATGTGTTTGCAAGTAGAATTCAATATATTTTGTAGAAGCCTCGATGGAGGACTCTTCAAATTAAAGTCTTGTATCTGGCAATTTTCTGTTGGGAAGGCAGTCCCTTGATATCCTTGTTTATTACCTATGAGATTAAATCAGTTGGGTATTGCTTATGTTATTCAATTGTGTATGAGCTCTGAAATGTTGAACTTCCTTTGATAACTCGTTAACTCTTGATTTTATGGTTCGGTATTTAATCTAAACTTTTGTATCAGGATGCTCTTGATTAAGCCCCAACTCTGACCTCGTAGGGTTCGACTGGACTGATAGGCAGCGACTTTCTTTGACGGTACGTTTTTTAAGATAAGATATAGAATTTAGATGTATAAATTTTGTAAATTGTAAATTTATAATACATATCTTTTTAACTTTTTCTTATTTATTATTTGATTCAACAGAAACATTGGCTGGAATTCTTGATCTTTATAATTGAAAGTTTCAAGTGGAAGAACATATGCTCAAAATCTAGGTTTTATTGTTCTTTGTTAAGTGTTTATTATAAAAATTAAAAAATGTTTCCTAAGAAACAACTTTCCGGAAATCTCAAGAGACAAAAAAAAGAAAAAAATGATGAAATTGCTCAAAGTTTAAGAGGATCTTTGAATAAATATTTTGTTAAACAAACTAATGCTTCACTTGAAAATTTAGATGAAGATGATTTACTAAATAAATATGAACACCCAATTCAATTGGAAGAATTAGTAGAAAATGAGAATGATGTGAATGAAGAAATTGGTGATCTAGATGAAAATGAAAATAGTGATGAACCTTTCCTTGATGAAAATGAAAATATTGATGAACCTTGCCATGACAATAAATGTCCCGAAACAAGATTTGATTTGAACATTTATGATCCATGAGTTTGGGATAATCTTGATACAAAAATGAGAGATTTACTTGTAGAAAAAAGTCCCCTAAGAGAAACTAATCTGAAATTCCCCATGGACGAACACAATAGACATTTTTCTTTAAATTATTATATTCGTACGTTACCAAATAGGGAAACTAAGGATCGAAAATGGCTAGTGTACTCAAAGGAGTTGGATAAAGTGTTTTGTTTCTATTGTAAGTTGTTTAAAACAATGAATTCTAGAAGTCATTTAATAGTGAAGGAATTAGAGATTGGAAACATATTGGTGAGAAGCTTAGACAACATGAAAGCAATATTGAACACCTCACTAACTTGAGGTCTTGTGTTGAATTGCAAATCAGATTGAAAACAAATCAAACGATTGATACAGAATTACAAGAGCTAATCAAGAAAGATACACTACACTGGAAAAATGTTATTGTCAGAATCATTGTTGTTGTGAAATGTCTTGCTATACATAATTTGGCTTTTCGTGGAACAAATAAAAAAAATTATGAAGATGGTAATGTTAACTTTTTAGGCCTGTTTGAAATGATTGCAGAGTTTGATCTAGTAATGCAACACCATTTTTGACTCATTCAAGATAAGAAGAATCATTATCATTATCTTAGCCATAAAATTCAAAATGAGTTGATAGCTATTTTAGCATCAAATGTTAAACATGCAATCATTGAAAAAAATAAAAATAGCTAAATATTTTTCTATCATTCTTGATTGTACTCCTGATGCAAGTCACAGAGAACAAATGACTTTAATATTGAGGTGTGTAGATGTTTCAAGTACTCCAATAAATATAGAAGAGTACTTTTTAGAGTTTCTGAATGTGGAAGATACATCTGGATTAGGACTTTTTAATGAATTGCAAAATGTAATTGAGTCCCTTACACTTAATATTGATGATATGAGGGGACAAGGTTATGATAATGGCTCTAATATAAAAGGAAAAAAATCTAGGTGTACAAAAAAGATTACTTGATATAAATCCTAGAGCATTTTACATGCCATGTGGTTCTCATTGTCTCAACTTAATAGTTTGTAATATGGACAACTCATGTGTTAAAGCAAAATCTTTTTTTGGAGCATGCCAATGCATATATACAGTATTCTCTAATTCAACAAAGCGATGGAATGTGTTACTTGATTACATAGATGGTTTGACTTTGAAATCATTGTCAACTACACGTTGGAAAAGTCACATTGAAAGTGTCAAAACAATAAAATCTCAAGCTTCTCAAATTAGAGAAGCTTTATTTAAATTAATAGAAATTAGTGAAGATGCCAAACTGAGTAGGGATGCTCAAAGTTTAGCATTAGGAGAGCTTTCAAGTTTTGAATTTATATTAAGTTTGGTTATTTGGCATGACATTTTGCATAAGATTAACTTAGTTAGTAAAAGGTTGCAATCTGAAGACATGCGTCTTGATGCTGCTATAAGACAATTAGAAGGACTTGTGTTATTTTTTGAAAACTATAGAATAAATGGGTTTGTTTCTGCCATGATTGATGCTAAACAAATTTCCCTTGATATGGGAATTGAGCATATATTTCCAAAAAAACATCAAGTTTGTAGAAAAAGACATTTTGATGAGGTTCCAATAGTGATAGGGAACAACAATCAGCTGAAGAATCATTTAGAACTGATTATTTTCTTGTTATAGTGGATACTGCTCTTGGTGAATTGAAGAGTAGGTTTGAACAATTGCATTGTTTTGAATCTATTTTTGGGTTCTTATTTGATGCTGCAAAATTGACTTCGCTTGATGATAATGAATTAAAAAGTTTTTGTGTGAATCTTGAAAATGCTTTAAAACATGGTGATGTTTCCGATGTTGATGCAAGAGACTTATTTTCAGAATTACAGGTGTTGCAAGTGATGTTACCAAAAGAAGCATAAGAAACAGATAAACCATGGACATCCATTAAAGTTCTTGAGTTTGTAAAGAGTGTTGATATGTTTCCTAATGTAATGGTTGCTTATAGGATATTATTGACTATACCTGTGACTGTGGCATCTGTTGAAAGAAGTTTTTCTAAATTTAAATTATTGAAATCTTACTTGCGGACCACCATGACTCAAGATAGGCTAAATGGATTAGCGATATTATGCATTGAAAAGGATATGTTAGAGAACATTAAATATGATAGTATAATTGATGATTTTGCATCTAAAAGTGCAATAAGAAGACATTTTAAATGATGTTTTGTAGTTGAGATTTCATTGCTATTTTTATTTTGTAGGTACATGTGATGATTCTTTGCTTCGATTAATTGTGGAGGATGAAAAGAAGATTGATCAAATCAAGAAATGCTTATGGAGATTTGGGAGGAAGCATGTAGACTCAAATATGTAGTTTTCGTTTTTTAATGCAATGTTTACAATCCGGGGGTACTCTTTTTCCTTCTTTTAATGCAATGAAACCTTCTTTTAATGCAATGAAAAGAAGATTGTCTTGTGTAAAATCTTATAATTTTAATAAAATTAATTAATTGATAATTTATTTATTTATTTGTTTAATTTGTATAAAGGGGCACACTTGAGAAAATTTGCCCTGGGTCTTAGAAAACCCAGGACCGGCTCTGGAAAAGCCGTGAATAAAAATACAAAACAAATACATATGTGTTTCAATGAAGAAAATAAAAAGTGAATATAAGTATTTTGTGGGGCTTATTTTTTGTTCAAAGGGATTTTTAAGCTAGCTTTTCCATATCTACATGTTTGGTAGCTAGTTTTAAGTCCCACTTTTAAAAAAGTTATTTTAAATCTGTTAATTTAAGGTGCAGTTTTCAACTATCTGATTGATACATATTTTCAAATGTTCAAATACGGACGGATGCAAATATTTAACTTATATCCATATTCTCATTCAGAAATACTCATCGGTAGATTTTTAGTATTCATATTCGTATTCTGACAATCAATACCAATATGCATACATCCATACCCATTAGGGGTGTTGAGCGGATACGGCTCGGATATGACACTTAACCATAGCCATATCCGCTTACCCATCTCTGATATGGATATGGATACGGATATACGTCGGTAAGAAAAATTCATATCCATATCCGCCAAAAAGAAAAATTCATATACATATCCGCCAAAATCGGATATGGTTACAGATATAGATACAGATATATAAACGAATATGCATGCGGATACAAAAAGGATATTAGAAAACTAGATAATATTCAGAAAAATATAGTCATGTGATACAAAAAGAGTTCGTTAATATGTTCATTATGATTGAAAAGCTAAGATTAGACATCTTGATCATCAAAATTAATCACAAATCCATAATCTAAGACTCGAAACTATCGTAAGAGCATGACCAATATGTCTTCGGATATTTTCGGATACGGATACAGATATTTCACTACAAAACCATATTCGTAACCATATCCTATCAGTTATAGATTTGAGTAACCATATTCGTATCCTAACGGATACGGTTACGGATATTTCCTCGGATACGGATACGGTTTGGCACCCCTAATACAGTAATACCCATCCAGTATCCTTCTGTATGTATCCCTGTACGGACACGGGTCTGCTTATCGGGTCGGGTCAGAGTATGCCGCCCTCTGACAACCCTAAATTATTATCCCCCCATTTTCGCCTCTCTATTTCCTCTCCTCCGTGTCTGTAGAAAGCTTCTCGCATCTAGCGATTTAAGCGATCCTCCTCTCGAGACCTCGAAACCCTAGCGATCTCATCGTAGAAAACCCTATCGGATTTCGTCGTAGGAAACCCTAGCGATCTCCCAATATCAAGTAAGCCTTCAACCCAAACCGAGTTTCTGATCACACGGATTGTTTAATTTTTTTACTCAATAATCTGTAAACCAGAGAGATAAAGGAGACGATCGATTAGATTGAAACGGTGGCATGAATTTCATTTTGGTTGCTGTTTCTTGTTTGTTGACGATGACGAAAGCTTGAATCTTGGTTAATCACTGTTTGGATGGCGAGATGAGAGTTGCTGTATCGAAACGTTTAGTTGTTTTGGATAGGGTAGCTGATTTTTAGGAATGTAGATATTTTGTGGAATCTGTTTATCTGCAGATATGCTTAGTTTGGATTTGCTTTACTTTGTTTTATATTGAGTCCCCCCTTAGTTCTTTTGTGCTATATGCTTATGGCTTGTACT
Source organism: Asparagus kiusianus (assembly GCA_022839385.1). Lineage (NCBI taxonomy): Eukaryota > Viridiplantae > Streptophyta > Magnoliopsida > Asparagales > Asparagaceae > Asparagus > Asparagus kiusianus. The sequence goes on from BQKN01001089.1 coordinate 943,125, forward strand.
AATTTCTTTGTTATTTTGATGAGATAAAAGCTTTAGATGAAATAAATTTTCAAGGTTGGTGCTGTCCCTTCGTGATCTTTGGTTTAGATGCTCGGGACCGGATGTTTTTATAGTTGAAATTAGATGATTGCGAACTTACCTCGAATATCTGTTCTTATGCTGATATAGTTTTCTTTGAAATTATGAAGTAAGATCAGAGAATATTTAATAGATTGCCAAACCAGTATGTGTGAAGTATTTACGAGGATGCCAGATGCATGGGAGAAATTTTCAATTTAGAATAAATTGCGGACTTATTTGTTAACTGTCAGTCATGCATTATAAACCTCAGCTCATATCCTCGATGCTCCAAGAGTGATATGATATTATACTATTTTCGATTAATCAAACTTTCTAATTATAGTAACTGCTTAGGGGGTGAGTTGATAAACTCTAACTCACATCATGATATGGGTGGAACTAAACGTTTGACATCATCTGTACATTTTTCTTGGATTATTACGGTGTATAGCCCTTAAAAACCAATATATAAGATGTTTTCCATCTTCGGCGCATTCTTCACTGAAGACAAATCTGATTAACTGGGCCTGACATGACACTTCAATATAAGAAGAGAGAGGAGGCAAAGTTGTCAGAGATTATTTTTGTCATCAGAATTTTGATGATAAACAACTAAAACAATGGCAGAGGTGACTGTTTTTGTTTTGTTATGCTTTTGTTTTTGTTTTTTCCCCTTTGGGGGCGGCGGTGTGATCAATCTTGGATACAAATACTCAGTTGGCATTATTAGAGAAGTTGCAATACTTAGTCGAAGAATACGCGCTTGAAGAATGAAGACCCCATTTAAGGTGTTTGTGGAGTGTATTGTTATGGGATATGTGTGATAAAAGTGCACTTGACATGATGTGGTGGTGGAATATAGGAAGGGCAGTAGTTTTAGGCAATTTTTGTTCGTGGAAAAGTCAGCGAAGAACCTAACCGCCTCACTACCTTTGCATTATTTGTTGGGATTTTGTGGGTGTCTTGAGACATAGAGTTCTTGTGGATGCTTGAGCGGAGTACTTGATCATGAACTAAAGTAGGCATTCTTTGCGTAGAGAACTTGGAAACATTAGATTGGTATAAGTTATGCTTTACTTTTGGGTTCGGTCCATTTTAGTTTATTTTACTCTCTATGTTTATTTTTTTCCCCAACAGTACACTGACAAAGAGAGTGATGTATATTTTTTTAGTTGTTTTTTGATTAGAAGAGTTTTGGAAAGGAGTGATATTAACCACCAGATATAAAACAGGGACGCAAACGTTAATGTGGTATTGCTCTAGAATCAGAAATTGTTCATTCTTAAGATTGATTTTGAGCGTAATCTCAGTGGATGCACTTGATATTGTAGGATGGTGAAATAGTGGATTCTATATAGGAGCATACAATCATATCAGAAATGATATATGTTAGATTGTTAGATGCTACACTATCCTCATAAAGGCTTTGGCGGTTATTGTCAGTGCCAAGTGCTATGTTGACCTTTTAGGATCTGGAATATATTGCAATTTGATGTTCCTATAGTTTACACTGCAAATCAGATGTCACTTTCAAAAGTATTATAAGTCAACGTATGTAGGTACTATCAACATCAGGTCTCAGGGTTTATAGAGACAGGTTGTATGTGAGAGACGATAAGCTGAAGTTGTTTATGAGATATGAATGGGGTTTTGGCACATGACAACTCCTTGGTGGTTATGAAAACTAGTCTAAGCCTGATATTTTTGTTACCTCAAGACACAAGTTATTTTCTTAAAGAAGAAATGGTGTTTTTCGTTTTTCTGCCAGTTTAATCTGGTGCCTTGCAAAATAATAATTCCAGGCCAAGCAATGGGACAACTATCTTTCTGTAATTTATGTTGCACAGAGTTTCTTATTTGTTTTACTTCTCTCGTATAAGTCTCTGGCTGTAGTCATTTATTGTAATCTTTTACCTTATAGGTTTTTACTTTGCGTGATTGGTAGTTTGTTATGACACTTTGTTACAACTTGATACGCATACTTAAATGATTATCCACAAATTTAGAACTCCTGCACTTTTGTCTACTTACTAAGTTACTATTCTGTCTTTCTGAAACATTGTTTTCATTTTCATCCTTAATCTTACTTTGAGATATATATATTTTTGTGCAGAGTGATGCTTCCATTGGATTGATCATTGTGGAAATAAAGTTGACGATCTACTTCAAGGGCATTAGCTATTGTCTACCTGTTTAGTTTTGAACTTCTCTTGACTGTTGTGTATCTTGAAACTATTTCTATTTGAAATATACCATGCTGTACTTGTGTATAGTGCAACAATCTTCTTATCATGTATTTCATCTCCTTAACATTGTTGGCAGTATATTTTGTTATATGTGAACCAAGATTCTATTAGGTCAGCATATTTTCTTGCTGGATCTGTGGCACCATTTCCAGGAAACTCGTAGTTTTGTATCCACTTACGTGGGAACAGAAACTGCTTACATCATTGGTCTTGGATCCTTTATCTGAATATTAAAAATACTCTTGTTCTTCAATCAATGGAGAGCTTAGCGCAACTGGAAGCTTTGTGTGAGAGGCTTTACAATTCTCAGGATTCAGCTGAACGAGCTCTTGCAGAAAGCACGTTGAAGTGTTTTTCTGTGAATACTGATTACATCTCACAGTGCCAGTATATATTGGATAATGCTTTGACTCCTTATGCTTTGATGTTGGCTAGTTCAAGTTTGTTGAAGCAAGTGACAGAGCACAGTCTCTCTTTGCAATTGCGGCTTGATATTCGTAATACTTCTGTTCTGATACACACACACGCACACATACACACACACACACACACACACACACACACACACACATATATATATATATATATATATATATTTATTTATTAGTATCTACATGTGAAACATTTTTCACTCTTTTAATTTATTGGCCTTATAGTAGAATAGCTCTTATCATTTGAAATTTCCTTTTCTTTTTTTTCCCTTTGAAATAGTAGTAAAGTTTATACAGTTGGATTTCTACATTGCTTTTATGTTGATTTTGATGGACTATATAGTTTATATCACTGGATTTTTGGTCCTCTAGACTACTGACACTTTTTCTTTGTTAGCAATTTTTCCTTTATTTTCGCTACATGAGGCTAATGGTTTTATATGACCGAGGCCAGTCTTAGACAGTCATTCACTTTTATTGCACAAACGCCTGATTTGACCTACTTGTTATTTGCGTGAAGGGAATTATGTGTTAAGCTACCTAGCTACAAGAGGACCTGAATTGCAGACTTTTGTTACTGGATCTCTGATTCTACTATTATGTCGAATTACAAAATTTGGATGGTTTGATGATGACAGATTCAAAGACATAGTTAAGGAAGCTGCGAACTTTTTAAGCCAGGTAAGTCAGATCATGGGTCTTACTCTGTGGTGCGTACATATTTATCAGAATGCTAAATATTTCTACTTCAGTCCATGAGTATTGTTTATTTTTCTTTTGAACATTCTTATGCTCATTTGGATATGTATTATATTTCCTAACTCGAGATTCATAAAGTTTGGACTTCTGGTCATCCAGTACTTAGTCCAGCTAAGTTAAATTACCTTGCTGAAAGGAACAGGATTAAATCTTTGCAAAATGTATAGTATATATCCTCTCAATTGTCTTATGTTGCAATAAATTATACATTTATACACCAGGCATGTTAGTAGCCCTTAAACTTATATTTTTCACTCATAAAATCATAATCACTGTTATAAATAGCGGTAAATAGCTCCGCAATAGCGGCGCTAATAGTGTTAGCGGTCCCTTCCCGCGACGCTATCGCCCGCTACGCTATTGCACAATAACGGTGACATATTGCAGAATATGTCTGTTCGCAAAAGCGGCCAATAGTGTGTCATAGCGGTAAATAGTAAGCGATTGCATTCGAAATTTGCTTTTTGACTGTTATTTAAAAGCGGTTTGAGGCTTATTTTTTAAAATTAAACTCAACCATTGATCATTGCATTCCACCGTCTCCCGTGATTTTCAGCATACTCCCGCCACCTCTCATAGCCTCTGGCACCTACCTTGATACTTCCTCTCACCTCCTTCACCGTGAGCTCCTCTTAGGGCGGTCCTGTCACCGCTAAGCTCTTCTTCTCGAAGACGATGAATTTTTGACTCCTCTAGTCATCTTCGGTATTACGTGATGGTTACATGTCTATTTCATATTTAGGATCTCTTTAAATCATCCAATATGTACTTGTATATTTCTTAGATTTTTCTTTAATTTTTTTAGTATTTATACATATCTAAATTAGACCGCTATTTGACTTTGCGATTTTTACTGCTATTTTGCCGCAATAGCCCGAAATAACATTAGCGATGCCTCACCACTACGCGATGTTATCCGCTATCGATAACCTTGATCATAAGTTACAAAACCTTTGATCAGTACTCCGTCATAGAAGATTATGCTTTTTATATTCTAAAAACAAAAAGGCTATATCTGCTGGTGTGTATGCTTATAGTTGAATCCTCATAGGTTCAACGTGCAGTTAGGTAAATGTAAAGGACATTTAGACACTGTTTACTTTTTCACAATTTCATTGACGACACATGCGTCATTGTGCGTTGTGCACCCTTGGGATGTACGATAGTGGCGAAAAGACCACATATGTGATGCAACAACGCCTTTTTGCACCTCGTAAGCGCCCTGAGCCATGGCACATGCAATGCATAGCCTCATATATGTTTGTTCTTAACATTTCATAGGGTCTTCATACCCAATATCCATATCCCAAAAAGAAAAATAAATCCATTAAGCTATTTTACTAGCTGATTGAGGACCCTAACTCATCTCGGTTACTATTTGATTTTGCTTCAATATTAGTCTTGATATGACTTCTGATTTGGTAATTTGGCAACCCCAAAGAACTAGTTTTAGTGGATACAAGTATGGTCCAAAAACTAGTTTTTAGATTAATAAAACTTGGACCAAACTTGAACTAGTTTTTTTAGTTTGAACTTTAGCCCTAAAACTAGTTCTCTTTTGGACCACCCCTACAGGGACCAACTCTAGCCTAGTTAAGCAAGAACTAGTTCTTGTCCGATCCTATTTTGGAATTGCCAAACACACCCTTAGTACTATGTTGGGTGTATTAGCATTATGAATTAAGATCTTATTTTGTTATTTGGTTGTAGATATTATTTATCTTGACATAATTTTATGTGAAAATTAATAAACATGTTTTTTCATGCTTGACTACCTATTTTAAAAAAATCATGAGATTGGTGTGTGCCGCTCTTCACTTGGGCGCGCACGTCACACTACGCCTTGCACGTGTGCGTGTGAAAGGACTTCGCACACGACATTGCACAATGTGCATTGACATCAATGATTTTTCATAAGCTGATAATTTTGCCTGCTAATCTTTTATGGACGTGTTTGCAATAAAGGCTTGCTGCCATTCATATTCTTTGCACGACATTCTCCTGGACAGATCATAGGGATGTCAATGTGAAGATAGGAAAATCCATTTGCAGACTCTTTCTAGATGGAAGAGCTTATTCATGCATGGAGAATGTTTTGTTCATAAAGAAACTTTTCTGTTGAAAATTAATTGATCAAGTGCTTGACAACCATATCAGCAAATAAAGCTACATAACCTATATTGAATGTGTAATATCTGATAATCAGAATTTGTGTAGCACAAAAACTTCCAAGCAGAACGTTTCAAGGTTTAACTTAGAGGAACCAAGTAAGATAATCAGCAAGCACCAACATCTGAAATATTTGACTCAGGAGAAAATTTGTGCCACTTGTGGAATCATAATTTTTGCTAACTCTTATTTATCTGAAGCATGAATGACTAGGCTGCATGGGAATGGAAACAGGTCTGGATCACAAAAAAACGTGTATCCGATGGCTCAGTGGTAACTCAGTATACTAGTATAATGCCAAACTTACATGTTTAAGTTTTGAATTTTTTATTCTGAATAGTAAAACTATGTGTTAATAAATAAAATTGTATAACAATATGGCTTAAAACGAAGTGCATGAATTAATTATTATTGTATAGTTATTGTAATTGAATGTTTTCTTATAATGATCGTCTAGTGTTAATTTTTTTTAAATAAGTCTCCAAATCTAAAATTGTTCTTAAATAAAACTGTAAATTCTATAAGTTCTCTTGAATATGCTACTCTAAGTCTAACTTGAAAGTTGTTAACTTAACTCTAAATAACTAAGCTGCATTAATCTTGCTAGATATTTTCTGGTGTTCCCTAAATAGTTACACTTAATACCTACAACATATTGCAATAGTTACTTCTTATTATAATTATTTAATAGGATAAATTACACTAGACCCTTATGAACTTTCATCCTATATGAACTTTCAAAATTACACTAAAACCCTAATGACTTTTCTGTTTCAAAAAAGACCTCTAATAAAATTTTGAATTTTGCAGATAACCCCTATAAATTAGAACCAGAAAATAACCAGAAAATGGCATAAAAAGGCATTCTGAAAGTTATTAGGGGTTTGGTGTAATTTATCTAAAAGACATTGGGGGCTTTCTACGAAGTTATTAGTTATTACAAGTTTAGTGTGATTTTGAAAGTTCATAGGGTCCATTTACTACAAAATGTTGAAAGTTCATGAGGGCCATCTATAATTTACCTTATTTAATATTATAATTCTTAGTTCAAATAATACTATTAAAATCATTATATTGTCTATATGCTATAAAAATATTTATCTATTTTAATTTTTTAACTATGCTCTTAAATAATTTAGTACTATAAATATATCATAAAATTTTATTATACTATCATTAACAATAATAGTACTGTTATTAATATAAAATATATATATTTTAAAAAGGTTAGTTTTCAATCATTACCAAGTATAGATTATTTAGTATCATGTAATAATCTGAGAAAATACTCTAAAAATAATATTAAATTATTTATTTTATTTATTTAAATAAATAGTGTAATTTGTAATTTACCTGATATTATTAAAATAATTGCACTATTTATGTGAGTCAAAATTATTCTATTTATTTTATTGCTCATTGAATTATAGTATAATTCTTAATAGTATTTATTAATATATTGTTCTATTTATACTGTTATTTTAATTATTTTATTATAATTCATAAATAATAATTTAATTGGTTACTACTAATAATTGTGTAATACTTATTTTATAGATTATTTTATTTTATTATTTTTGAACAATCAATAGTTACAATATTATCGATAATTATAATTATTTAGGAAGATGAGGAGGTACATAATTAATAAAAGGTTATATTTATTTAATGAAAGATTAATTAGAGATATGTCATAGTTAAAATTTATCAAAATTTGAGAAGGCAAAAAAGAAAATTAAAAGTTTTAACTCCCCAATCCTCTTTTTAAAGTACTATAATGTGTATGTCTTGGAAATGGTAGTTATGTGTATGTTTTGTGTTTTTTTGCTTTTTGTTTGTTTTGTTTTGCTTTTTTTTCGGGGTGGGGTGGGGGATGGGGGCTAACCTCAGGTACATCACGGAGTGTACAAACCCTAATTCCTCAGATCCCATATTCCATTAGGCCCAGCTATAACCAGCAGAGATAGATAACATCACAGTAATTAAATTTTATGAGGAAACCCAATGTAGAAGAACCAAACATATACCTTGGTGTCGGTTCCATACCAGACATGAACAGTGGACCCCAATGTGTGTTAGTTCAATAAAAATGATTTTGTCATAAGATTTCTTCATAGCAGACGAGCTACCTGATATCCCTCTGTTTGTTAAGCTTACATGTATTGAAGGTTGTATTAAACCTTGCTACCTATTACATAGGAGAAGCACACTGCTACGATAATAAGCTAATATACCTAATAAGGTACATGATATTCCTCTGTTAAGTTTATGGTCCTATTTTCCTAACTGACTGCAACGGTGCAATCTTTTTATTTTGTGTGTTATAGTTATAGGTTTTTGCCCGAATCTAGCATAGATTTTAACTTAGGCATGAGGGTGAGGCAGCGTGATTGATGTGTCGGAGTTTATGTTAGGCATAAAGCATTTATTATGTTGCAGCTGATGCTTACATGTTGTGTAGTACCATAATATGGATGCAGTTGTCCCCGCAGTTTATCATTTTGCTTTTAGATTGTATCTGGAGAAGGCCTAAGGTGGCATTGAAGACACCATCCTACTAAATAGATGATCCTAGTTATTAATGCATCTTTTCCCTCATTTCCATTTTTCTTCTTGAGTTTTTCCTTTCTTTTTTCTTTATCTATTCTTTTCATTTCATTTTTTTAGTTATATACTGCTCTTCGTTTCACGTTTTCTGCTATTGTAATAACATTTTGTAGTTCAAGGGGATGAAGATGACTAAGGTTTGACCAAGAACTTGGTTGAAAGCAATTAGAATAATATGATAACAGTTAACTTAATGAAGAAGATTACCCAAAGTAGAGCTGAATGGAAGAATAAGAATCATGTATGTAGTGGCTCCAAAATTTTGGGATAAAAGCTTGTTGTTGTTATTGTGTGTGTCTGTGTAGAGTTAAGCCAGTATCCGCTTAAGTGGGTTTGAGATTTTGTCAACCTAATTTTTTACCCGTTGGATGGATTTGATAACTCAGATATCTAATATGAGAAGAGTTGTCATCACCTAATGAGGGAGGGATAGAGATGATAGATCACAATCCATCTGAAGGGTTAAAGATTTGAATGGACAAATTTAAGTCCACTTTAGTGTAGATATTAGCTCAACTCTTCTCTATGCATACAGAAGAAGGGTGGGGAGGGAAGGAGAGTTTTGATGTTTGTTTGGATTAGTTACATTTAACTGTAAGGTGAAAAATAATGTTTTCTTAATGATTGTCACTGTCGTCGGTGAATGTGGTATATTCATGCAATTCTTTAAATTCACACTTGTACATACTCCTTAATGTTTCTGTGCTATTAAATGGATGCTTAGATTGCTTCTACTGCTTGACTGATACCTCCTGACATCCTTCATGAAGATGCTACCAAGAATGCATGTCTACTATTCACTGTTTTAGATGGTTTAGTGATATAGTCATGTAAATATATAATGTATTTTTTAAGCATGTTATTGTGTATAACATTTCACATCCTTCCTTTTCAGGCAACATCTGGTCATTATTCTATTGGTTTGAAGATATTGAATCAGCTTGTCTCCGAGATGAATCAGGTTAGCCTATGTGAAGAATTTCAAAGTTACTTGTGCACATACACACTATATATGTGTATATTTGTGTGACAGCTTTTTTAGCGCATTATTCTGTAAGTTAGTATTCAAAGCATACAGCGTTTTGGTATATAGCGTAGCGTTCTTTCTTTTTTGACTTAGAGTTCATCATTTTTTGTCAAGACATTAAGATGATTTTTTGGGTAAGATATTCCATATGGCTATGTTCACAGAAAGCTATATGCTTATCATGCATGTACGTAAGCTACCAAGTCACCCTAGGTCCAAATGTTCAGATTCTTCTTTTACAAGTGGTTATTTTATCTCAAACAGTGATTATTTTTTACTTTATTTATAGAATCTAGTTAGGATTTAATATATCAGATGTTATTTCGCTTTCTTTATAAACATCATCAAATTGTCTGACATGTCAATCTCACAAACGTTGATGCTTCTTCTTCAAGGACCTGTTTGGCAATGGGTTAATGGAAGGGTTAAGGAGGTGTGACCCTCCTTAACCTTCCAAACAACAAATAATGCCTAAAGCTTAACAAAACCTCACACATGAAGTTTAAGTGCAAGTTAGCCTGTCATATGACGGCCTAACTATTCCACCTACTGAGGCGATGTGAGGTTAGTCCGCCTACAATTGCCAGGGTAGGAGTGTAATTTAGAAAAAAGAAAAATTATGTGGGGCCATCAATTGCGGCTACTTCAATATCTAACTTTGATCTGCAACAACTTTATGAGGGCAGTTTGTAAGCTATACACAAACCACAAAGAAACATCGAGCTGCAAAATTTTGATGTTTCAATATTTAAATATAAATTTGTAAGGGTCACCGCATGATGGAGTTGAGATTGATTTAATAATTCAATGTTTCATTTCACACTTAAATTAATGTGGCTACTTAATTATTTAAATTGGCTCTGTCTCTCTCTTTCGGATTCCCAATAAATTTTCGTTAAAATGATTTCATAACCAACTACTTCCATCTTCGTGAAAGGGCAAAAAAAAAAAAGGAGAAAAAGAAACTTTTGTCTGCTCTCTTGTTCTTGTTGACATTTCTACATTTTTACCTATCGTTTCATTACAGCTTGGGGATAAATATAATTTCCATGAACAATTTGCATTACAGATTTACATCATTCCCTTGAAAGTTCTGTAGAGACAAATTATAAATATGTGCAGTAGCTAATTTGCTGAGTATTTGCATTTTGGAGAGAGTCGGAATATAATTTTGCATGGTCATTAGCAGTTTTTTCTACTTTTTATAAGGTTATATTTGGTGCTTCTAAAAATTAGCAGAATTACTTCCTTAACCCTTCTTTGATTGCCAAACGATAAAAAGTTAACCCTTCACCTTACGATCTAATCCAAACCGATTTTAATTATTTTGACCGCTTATAATGGGTTAACTAATTTAATCCTTCTCTTTGACTCTTCTCCTTTAACCCCTTGCCGAATGGCACCTAAGTGCGCACGCAAGAGAGAGTTTTACTCTAACATCAATGTTTCATGTTAAGGTTCACTTGATTATGGTTTGAGTAATAACCTTCTAATATGGGATCAAACAATCTTATCTAACATTTGCTAATCTACTACTCCCTGTTATACGTTCACATATGATAGTTTTGAAGTGGGTATGTGAATGATATTTCTGGGTCTTGCCATATGAGTCAAATCTTTGCCTTAAGCCTATATGAGTTATGCATTAGTTCTATGTAGAGGCAAAATTAACTCCTAAGCTACTGACATAAAAAAATTAAAATAGTGGACAAATTTGCAAAAATATGAAATTGAGCCACTTTCATTGTGCTCTTTTATCTCTGATTAGTTTCTATGAAAGCCTTGTGTAATCTGGCGAAAAAAATTGAGTCTAGGAGCTAAGTTTCGGTTGTCTGTTACAGTTGATTCATAGAGCCACGGTCTAGTTTTTGTTCTTTTGTTTTCATGCATTCATAAATAGTGCATATCCTGGAGTCAAATGTAGTCTATAATAATTGTTAATGATAGATATAAGTGCACTGCCTAAGCATTAAGCTGTATGTACAAAGAGGAGGGTTGTGGATATTTGAATTTACAACAAAAATCTTTCTGTGTTAAGGTCAGAAAGAAATTTTTTTCAGACAGCTATCTTTAGATGCCTTACAATTAAACAGTTATTCTGGTTATTTTATCTCTTCTTAACTTGAGACATGTTTATGTTTTTTTCTAAGACTATTCATGTAGAGTTTATGGAAGATTTAAGTGTCTATGGATAGCGGAGTTGTGGCATGTGTGCACTGCCTAAGGACTTACGCTGTAGATCCAAAGAGGAGAGTTGTCTCATCTCAAGCATTATGTTTATTCATTAAAACTATTCATGTAGCGTTATGGAAGATTTAATCCTTTATGGATGCTGGAGTTGGGGCATTTTTTTTAAGGATGATGATACTGGTTTTTCAAACTGTTATTGTTTTTGTTATATTGAAGAGAATAAAATTGTTATATAAATAGAAAATCTTACACTAACTATCCTCAGTTTAGGAACAAGATTGATCTCTTCATATTGCATCCTAGAAGCATGGTTTGATGTTCTAAGATATATAATCATATCTAAAAGTGAAATCACAATCTTGTTAAACCTCATCATAAGTTACTTATGAACTTATAATCTGCAAAGATATTGGATTCCAGCAAAGGTTATTCTTGTGCCATAGGGTAGTACTGTACTCTTGAAAAAGATATGTGCATTCCAGTGGCTTACTGTTAATAGTCCGGAGCATGCCAATCATTTCCGATATTTTTCTATGATCTCAAAGTTCATTTCAACAGACTTGTAGAAAGAATATTTCATTAGCAAGCAGATATTAGGAGAAATTATTTTATGGGAGTTTTCATATAAAGTTTTCATATAAAACCTGTTAACAATATGTTCCTGTTCTTAGGAAATCGTCATAATGTTTATACTAGTGCTATTTAAATCTCTTTCTATGAACTCAGGGTTCTTTACCTCATTTATGTTGTAACTTTTAGAGAAACAATTTTATCTGGAATTGTAAAATTTGACAGCCAAACCCAGGAATGCCTCTTACACATCATCGGAGGGTTGCCACCAGCTTCAAAGATCCTTCGCTTTTCCAAATATTCCAAATATCTCTGACATCTCTGCACCAGCTTAAAACTGATGGGAATATGCAAGGTTTTTGGTGGTTCCAACCGTTTGAGAATCTCATGCATTGGCTTTTTCTCCAGGCATTCTAATGTTCTTTTCATTTTGGTGATAATTTCATCTTGTGTTTTGCAGTTTCAAGCATGTTAAAGCAACTTGCTGTTTCTCTTTCATTGCGGTGTTTATCTTATGATTTTATTGGGACTTCCCTAGATGAAAGTTCTGAAGAGTTCGGTACAGTGCAGGTATCTGTGCTGTCGCATTGATTGATCTCTCGGTCTATTTATTCTTTTTTCGTGCTAGAGGTTAGCTTGCAGAAAACACTCTTTTGTTATCCAGGCACCTGAGTTGCATCTGATTTTCATTGAAATTGTCCTATCACTGTCATTTAACCAACTGAAAACCTGCTTTCCACTTTTTGGCCTTTGATTTTTTTCTTTGTTTAGATATTTTCTTGCAAAATAGAGATAAAATGTTTGATACTGTAACAGTTACTACATGACTAAACACACAAGCAGGAACCTGGATGGTAATGTTAAGGACGTTGCCACACTAAGGAATAAGGATGTTATTTGCAACTCACCATAGTACACATGATTTCCTGCAAAATTTATATTCTCAACACTAGGTCAAGTAACAACACAAAGTTCTGTGAATGACCATTATTCACTGCTAAAATTTTCTGCAGATTCCAGCTTCCTGGAGATCCATTTTGGAGGATCCTTCTACTGTTCAAATTTTTTTCGATTACTATGGGATAACAGAGCCTCCTGTGTCAAAAGAGGTGCGCATATAAAAACGGTCATCCCTTATGTGTTGTCTCGCATGTATGCAGGGCACATGAAGTGGCACCTTTATCTAAGGGCTTGTTTGGTTCATTTCCAAGTAATATAAGAATAGAATTAGAATGCAAAAAAATATTTTTTTGAGTTTGTCATGCATTTCTTGGGAAAGCTTCTTTTTGTTTTGTTTCGCAGAAAAAAATGAGAGGGAAAACCTCTCTTATCACAAATCCGTACTTTGGTATTTTGGAAAACATCATTTAAATGGAGTAAAACTAAGAAATAGGAAACCCTGAAAATCAACGCCCCTTAATTTTAATAGTTTCTTAATGTGTTTCCCATCCAATTCCGCCTTAAAAACTCGGAATTGGGTTTTTCATTTTTGATGACACTTTTTGACATTTTTGGAAAGTTTTCTGAAGTACCAAACAGCAGAATAGGAATACTTTTTGGATTATCTGACACAGAAAAACGGTGTTAGTTGTTTTCCACACGTTTTCAACCCAATTTTTGAACCAAACAGGCCCAATTGTATCTTTCTTACTTTCATGTTGATGTGTATTCTGTTGTTCTGCTTTCTAATAGATTTCCAGTATCTTCTCTTATAAGTGCTATATCTTTAAATTGTCTTTAAATATCAGGCTTTGGAATGTCTGGTGAGGCTTGCTTCTGTAAGACGCTCTTTATTTACGGATGACGGCGGACGATCGCAGTTTTTAGCTAGGTTAATGGCGGGAACTAAAGAAATTTTGCAAACAGGGAAAGGTTTATTTCAGAATTTCATCATTCTTGTTTATACTTGAGCGCATTTTCTTTCTTATTTCTCAATTCGAAATTTCATCATTCTTGTTATACTTGAGTGCATTTTGCTTTCTTATTTCTCATCTTCCTTTTACTTTTTAAATCTAGCTGATTCTAATTAAGGATGCCATCTTAATAAATCATACTGCATATTGGTGAAAGATCAAAGTATAATTTTAAGCTCATTTTGCCTTGAAAAATTTTCTGTGCTTGTGCCAATTATTTGTCAAACAAAAGCATATGTAACTGTCAGGGAACCTTGTAAACACGACAAATCTATAATGCTGTGTTGAGTTTCCTGAGAAGAAGATGCTGTTTCATGATGAGATGGTTATTGTTACCAAACCGTTTTAGCAGAAACATCCAATTCAACAAATTAAGCATTAGCTTTTTTTTTCATGAAATATTTTCCATTCATAACGAGGGACTTAATGAAAGGGAGGATGGGAGGGAGGGCCACCAGTAAAGAAAAACTGCAAGAAGTCTTCTGTTAGTACTCACTGTGCTGCTCCTACTGCTACTCACTACTGCTGCTACTACAGAGGCTATTGATGTTGGGAGACCAGGGCTCATGGGAGATAAAGAACCCTAATCTTTCACCACTTTTATCTTTATATTGGAAAGAGATTTTAGGTGTAACCTTAAAAGAAAAACCCAACATAGAATGAAATAAACTGTTGGCTAATATAAACAGTTTCGGGCGATTTTTACAACATGTAATGTCCGATTTGACCCATCAAGTCACTGGAAATTTCTGAAGGATGACGCATGCTGTTGGCTGCTTCATGACATTGCTCCATGCCTTAGACCCGACATGGTGACCAACATTTCACACATGGCAGCTGACATTTAAAACACTACTGGCGATCAATGAAAATAATCAATTTATTAGAAAATTACTTTTGATTTATTTTAAGTCGTTCAGCCATTGAGCACCTAAGCTCTCCCAAGCTCGTGTAACATTTTATTTCTATAATTGCTTGCGACTTTTGTTCATTGTTAACAGCAGCAACTCAAGTCTATTTGTAGTGTATTCATGTGTGGGCTACTATTTCATAAATGTAACAATCATTGTATGTCTTACAACAAGAAAAGAGGGGAGGGAATATGGTTTGGCGGATGACTGAATTTGTTCTTTTTCATTTATTGGGTTATTTTTCATTTCTTGTTATCATGGCTCTCTTTTTTATTTTTGCTTTATTTTACTAGTTTAATAGCATGGTCTGTGCACTTACTGTTTACATGCTATTTCTTTATTTTAGTTTGCATATTTCTTGGGGTTATCTCAATAATTTCTTCTTATTTAAAACTGCTTTCAGGGCTTGTGGATCATGATAACTACCATGAGTTTTGTCGCCTTTTAGGGCGGTTTAAAGTAAACTATCAGGTATGCTACTTTATTTTAGAAAGGTTGCGTCCCATTTTTTATTGAAGTGAACTCTCAGGTACCGTGAGCTCTATATTTTTCATTTTCACTTGTTCTTTCTACATTGACTGTGTTCTCTCTCACACACCCACACACACACACACACTCTCTCTCTCTCACCCAAATCGGCACATTTGTGTGTATATGAATGCATAGGTATAGATGGATATAGATGATTGATAGGTAGATAGATGGATGTGTAAAGTATAGGCAGCTGGATGGTACCCTAATGGCTGTGGACTACTAAGTAATGGTGTCTCAAATCTCAATGATGATTAACACAGATGATGAGTCTGATTAAAAAGAAAAAAGGTAATAATGTGATCTATAGATTGTAAGGCTACTATACTGGTGAGAACTTATAATTTTTTATTTCTATATTGATGTATTTCTATCAAGTAGTACCTTTTGAAAGTTTGTTTAGATGTCTTATCCCTAAGCCTCAGTATTTTAAAAATTACCCTTCAAATCCTGCTATTTGCTAATTTACCAATAAAATTCATGCACAACCATTAGACAATCTCTTATGTTAATTGAGCTAGATTTCTAACAGTGCAAGTGTGAAAAACTTATTATGCCTTATTCATCCTTCAACAATCTATGAATAAAAATTCCATAAAAGTTATCTTTCTTCTTCTGCATCCTTCAAGAACAGCCAAAAGATCCAACTCTCCCCTTTTTGTCTATCAAAATTGGACAAGAATGAAATTTGAATCTCATATGAATCTGGAGATATGAGAGAGTGGTTGAATGGACGTTGACGGATACTTAGATATGAGTGAATTTGAGCAGCAAATAACATTGGAAGAGTTCAGATCTGTGCTTTGATTGACTCTAGGCGATGTTGATCTAGCGAAGATGATGAGATCAGAGGTTCAGAAGAGGACATCGTCGATTCCCAGTGATGGCTTGGAGATGCGAACTCAGATTTGATCCTAAAGAGGACTCGAACTCCTGGGCAGGGTTCTAACAAGCTGTATTGGCGAAGGAGGTAGCAACATGAGTCTGGCAAAGTGGGGCTTTGTTGGATTGACTGACTTGGAAGGAGATAAATGAAAACAATGACTTCTTTTACATTAGCAACAACTAAGAGAATTTTGAATGCTGCTGGGTTTGGTACTGATTTGGGTTGGAATTATTTATTTGAACGGCTAAGATTTTGTGTATGTAGAAAACTAAAACACATATATAGTTTGGGCCTTATATCATAGACAACTCACATGCCTAGTTTATAACAGGAACCTAATGCCAAAAAGAGATCAAATATTCTCTTCACTGAAAATCTCAACGAGAAAGCATCGTAACCAAATATCTAAACTGAAATATTAATGGTGAAAGCTTTGGTACGCCCCAAAACGTCTTCTGCTGTACAGATGGCAGCCTTCGTAAATAATTTCTGTAAATTATGCTCTCAATCTTTCCGGTTTACTTGGAGTAATAATTGTTTGGCGTTCCACACCCAATTATGTAATTGATTTATGTTTTCAATGGCATTTGTAGAATTTGTTTTCCTCTATAATGCTCTTCTTCATCTTGAAATATCCCTAATTAACTTCCCGTCGACATCATGCTGCCGATCCTGCTATGAATCCCTTAATTTCAAATTTTCTATCTTTTATGTAATTCTTCCTCCATGTCAGCATGAGTTTTGTCCTTCCATCAGTCCAACACATCATCCATCTATTAGTTTAGATTTAATTCATTTCATCTATTCGTAGATTTTATTTTATGATGGTGATGGGTGAAAATAATTGTTGAAATGTTCTAATAAATCAATATGAAAAGAAGATGTGGGATTTGAATTTTCCCCCTCCTTTGGGAGTCTTAATTAACAATTCAAAAGATCTTAAAACTTAAAGAAAAGGTTTTAGAATCATAATAGTTTGAGAAGAATTCGTTCAACAAAACCTTGAAGTTTTGCATCAAATTCTCAGTGGTTATTTGACTTTTGGGCATAATTATTTAAGGTTGCAAAGCTTCTGTAATACGAGTGATAGAAGAGATAGGGTAACTTGGGTCTGAAGGAGTGGGGAAGCAGTTAGGAGGGAAAATACAGTTTTACCCTTTAAAATAAAATTAAATAAAGGTTACGTAAAAGTAAATGAAAACCTATTTTAGGAGTACCGAAGCAATGCTCAATATTAAATAAAACACGACTGCATTGTTCTAATTGAAGTAAGATAGAAACAAATTCCTAACTAACTTTTGTAATCTTAAGCAGAGCAACTGAAATCTTGTGGGACTTCCTGCATCATCCATATTCCTGATCCGAATATCAACCATATTGGGACGAGTAAAAGAAATGCATTCTCTCCTTTTTTTTGGCTTGTGCTCTTGGATCCTGACGAAATCCGGATCCTTATCTTGTCCGGATCCACAAAAATAGGAAAGTGAGGAAGAGGTGCCAGTGTCCAATGAGGTGTTTGGCAAGAAGAAAAGAGGTAGAAGTTGCCAAAATGTGAGAGAAAAATTTAAGTAGATAGGTTTAATTGAGTAATGAATGATAGTTTAGTCATGCTTGAAAATTTATAATCAGCTTAACAGAAGAATTCATGATATTCCGCTTCTATTCACAAACAGGAATAGTGGCATAAACTAATGTGTCTACGTATGGTTGAGGGAGTAAGGAAAATAGCAATATTTGGAGAGCTACGTTTTGAAATACAAGAGATTTCGGGGTTATACATGTAAAAAAAGGCATACATGATACATTTAATTGATATTGCCCTGCCTTTTGTGGGCTTCTAAATTGAAGTTGCAAAGGGCAAAGCACATTAAGAAATTATATTGAAGTTCTTGTTTAAACCCTCTTCAAACATTTTCAATTTTTAAATTTATTCTCAAGGATGGAATGAGACTTCTTACTAGAGAAGTAAACTTGACTTGCACGTTTGAAGATCACTAGTCAGATTGTCCATATAAGTTGTTTCTTTCAAGTATGTGCATGATTGTTGTGCATTTAATATTAAAATATCTTGGTAGACTGGGTGCTCTAATATGATGAGATGGCAACAGAATGTTACAGCTGGCAGCGCCTTTGTTGACTGAGGTTTAGCGACTACTTTCTATATTTTTTGGGTGTTACCTTCGCATAGGGAAACTGGGAGTGACGCTGAAACTAGTGGAAATTGATTGCTTTTATTTAAAATCTTAGTATCAATAATTTTATGACCTCGTAAAGTAATATGTGGCAAGAATTTCCAGCTTTAGTAAACCGACAGACCCACTATTTGTTTTCCTGCAGCTGAAACATTTTTTTAGCTCGTCAAAGTAAAAAATAGCCTTCAACTCTGCTGCTAAAAAGTCATCATAAACCAAATAGCTGGATCTGCTGTGTTTCTCACAGCTCCAACCTCACTAAGGGGTTCATTCGTATTTCCCATGTTTAATTAGAAATGGCTATTGAAAAATGTGAGTATACCTTGAAAGTTTGTGAACAACTTCAGTAAGTGCTTCAGATGTCTGCCGTGCAGAAGAAAGGTGCAATTCCTGCGTATTGAGACATTTACAAACCATCTTAAATAGGCTCTAACAAGGCATCGTAATAATATGGAACTTGGAGGACATGCTCTATTCATTTAAAAGATAATCGGTCTTTAATTGGTTTATGCCTATGATTGTTTCAGTTGTCGGAGCTTTTGAATGTGGAAATTTATGGGGAATGGATTCGTCTGGTAGCTGAATTCACAACAAAGTCCTTGCAGTCTTGGCAGGTTAGTTTGGTATTCTTTATCTTGTATGGTTCTGGTCTCAAGAGATTGACATATTTAAGTTTGCACAAATAATATTTATACTTCAGACATCGAGTTTGATATAGTTTATTGCTTTTCTGCTAGTGGGCCAGCACTAGTGTATACTACCTTTTGGGGCTTTGGTCTAGATTGGTGACATCCGTGCCATATTTGAAGGGTGATTCCCCGAGTCTTTTAGATGAAACTGTGCCTAAGATCACTGAAGGTTTTATTACCTCTAGGTTCAATTCTGTTCAGGTATGACCGTTCATGTTTTTTGTTTAAGTTGCTAACATTATGCTTACTCTCATTCATTTTCTCTTGCAGGCTGGTTTTCCCGATGATCTCTCAGAGAATCCATTAGACAATGTGGAGCTTCTTCAGGATCAACTGGAGTGCTTTCCTTACCTTTGCAGATTTCAGGTTAACAACTTCAGACTATATTGTTCTTCCAGCTTTCCTTTAATGTTCTGATTTTATGACCTGCTGCAAATGTAATATTTTTCATTTTAAGATTATGTTAGAATTAGATCATATATTCTAACTTTAGCATGTTTTTAGAATTGGATTGTGTGCATCTTTCTTTTTAACTTAAGCATGCTCTTCAAGTTTACTTTGTTTCTAACAGGTATCGTTATTTTCTCTATTTGCAGTATGAAAACACTAGTCTATATATTATAAAGATCATGGAGCCTATTCTGCAGGCATACACGGTATTTGCCTTCTAAACCTTCATTGCTAAGTTCTTAGCATTAATACCAGAGAAAAGTTGTTTTTTCCCCCAATTCTGTGTTTGCTTATGTTGTAGCTGTTAACAGGAAAGAGGAAGATCACGAGCCCCAGGGGATGTTGACGAACTTTCTGTGATTGAAGGGCAACTTGCATGGATGGTTCACATCATTGCTGCCATTCTCAAAATTAGACAGACTACTGGCTGTAGGTATGTGGAATGTTTAGTGTTGCTTGCTGTTCTATTTATCTCGTGAAGTGGGTGCATCAATGTTTTTCCTTTTCTTTTCCCTTGTACAGTACTGAATCATCACAAGAATTAATTGATGCTGAGCTTGCAGCTCGTGTCTTACAGTTGATAAATATCACTGACAGTGGATTGCATTCTCAGGTATTTAAGCCAAGGAACCCATTTACATTTAATGTGCCTGAACTTCAATTTGATGTCTTAATTGTATAAAATCTATGCTATTTGTGAGTTTTAATATAATTTAATGTTTTTACCTACTTATCCCTTATTCTATGTACTGGTTTACTTACGGTGGACAGTGAGATTTAATTGAATCTCCTTTTTTCTTGCCGCTATTTTTTTAATGTATAAAATTAGGTGATATGGAAATTATTATGAGTTATTGTAATAGCTGTCGTTGCCTGCATATCCATTCAAGTCCCTATAAATGTTTTTCCCTCTTCAGAAACCTTGTGAACTAATTCATCTATTTGCTCTCCTTTATGTAGAAGAAAGTTTCATAATATCGTTTTAAAAGCAGAGCATGGACTCTTTCGAGCATCCTCATACTGATTTTCTGCGTTTATAGTAGTTATGCACGCATGTTCATACAAACACATGCGCGCGGGCACACGCATGCATGAGCACCTTTTCTTCCAACTAGTCTTCTATTGGCAATTTTCTGGTGGCTGTTTTGGGATATAGTATTTATTTGTTATCAATATGAACAAAAGTTATACTCAAACTGAGTACTGTCTCTTGGCAGAGATATTGTGAAGCAAGCAAGCAGAGGCTTGATCGTGCCATTATCACCTTTTTTCAGAATTTCAGGAAGTCTTATGTTGGTGATCAGGCAATGCATTCATCTAAGGTAGTAACGGTTTGCATCTGCATGGTTGCCTCATTTCTTTATAATGTTCTTAAGGTTTCCATTTTTGCAGCAGCTATATTCCAGATTATCTGAACTTCTTGGACTCCATGATCATTTAGTCCTGCTTAATGTCATTATTGGAAAGATTGCTACAAACCTGAAGTGCTACACTGAGGTGACTGGTCCACTGCCATTTTGTCTCACTTTTATTGCTAAGGAGCTCTATTTAATCTTTGTGTGATTGATGCATGCAGTGCGAGGAGGTTATTGAGCACACATTGTCCCTCTTTCTCGAACTTGCATCAGGGTGAGTTCTTTAATAAAATATCCAGAATTGTCTAAGTACAGGTTAATTGACGTTTCAATGGTACTTGCAGTTATATGACTGGCAAACTGCTGCTCAAGTTGGATACTGTCAAATTCATAATTGGACATCACACGGTAATTTTAGATCAACAGATTCTTTACCAGCTTAATTGTCTAGTAATATCTGGTCTTGCTACACTTGGGTCGAGGTATTCTTATTAAGATATGACATTTATGTTACATGTCAGAGGGAGAACTTTCCATTTCTTGAAGAATATAGGTGCTCTCGGAGCAGAACAACTTTTTATTACACTCTTGGGTACTTGATCTTTATGGAAGACAGCCCTGTCAAATTCAAAACATCTATGGATCCACTTCAACAGGTTTGTAAACCTTCACGGCACTACATTTCAGGGGATTTTTCTTCTGATTTATGGTTGTAATGCATACTTCTTTCGTATTCTTACTATTACACTGCTCGTGTTTGCTCTTTTCTATCTGAGTATAGTCGTGTTATTATATTGGACTTGGTTATGTGCTTTAATCATACAGACCAGCATATACTCTACATATACATTGTGTCTTAGGATAGTCATATATTGGTAATAGAGAAAAAGAAGGGAATTGTTAGGTTTTTCTTGAGAAAGACACATAGGCAACTATTAAAATAAATCTAACCCAAGAAGCTGCCTACCACATGCATTTGTTCGGAAATCTGAGCAGAACTTCCACAATTGCTTATCAAAGTACTTTTCTTAGGGGAAGAGAGTGTACTTTTAAGAGAGAGAAAAAAATGTTCTAATTGATATTTGTCTGATTAAAAATTTTCATACGAGTTCTAAACATAGCAAGAAACAAATTGGTAACCTTCCGTAAGTGTTCTAAAGAATCTAAACGTACAAATGATATTCATGCTTTTTCACTTATTTAACCGGCTTTCCATAGAAAACAACAGGTAATCCTCAAAAATGATTTACAATTATTTCTATGATTAGAGATCGATTTATTGTCCTCATTATTTTACAGGTTATGGTTAAGCTGGAGTCAACTGCTGATGCTGCATTTCGTACTGACGCTGTTAAATATGCATTTATTGGTTTAATGAGGGATATGAGAGGAATTGCAATGGCGACAAATAGGTATTTGACCTGCCATACTTAATTTTAGCATTATTGGATTTGTTCCGTTGATCTTTACATTTTTGCTCCCAGTCGAAGAACATATGGATTGCTGTTTGATTGGCTGTATCCTTCTCATATGCCCCTCCTGTTGAAAGCTATCTCACATTGGACCGATTCACCAGAGGTGATTTTTATTCTTAAATAAAAAGTATTTTATGTATCTATTTTTGTCCTTTACCTTGCTATTTGGTTCTTGCTAATGTTTCTTTATCTGCCTGTGGTTGGATTCTTGGGTCAATTTGAAGAGGTAAAAGGTCTAAAAAAGGAGTCTAGGTTAGGGTTTTCTTTTCCCCCCTCAAATATATTTGCTTAGCACTTGTTAAAATCAATTTGTATTTCTCATTTATTATGAAGAGGAGGGTAATACCTCGTACATATACACATGTATATTATTTTTGGAAAATCTTGCGGGAGTGAAAAATCTAATAAGAAAGGAAACTCTAATGGGAAAAGGAAACATATAATAAATGAAAGTTCTGAAGAAGAAATTACTGCAATTAACAAGCAGGGTTTAACGCAATGCATGTCAGTACATATGTAAATGCATATTCACACACACACACACACACACACACGCGTATATACATATTATTAACTGTTGGATTGTATAAACTGTAGTGTGCTACCATATTTTCAGTTAGCGATTTTATAGAAGTTGCAGTCACAAGTTTTTTTATTAACAAGTTATACCTAGACTAATTTGGTAATATGAAGGCTTGTCTGATTTTGAAGGAAGTCACCTTTGATTTGGGAGGAAGGTACAGCTTAGAAGATGACAGAGGCCTGGGAATGGCCCGGTCTCCCTAGCTGCTAGGATGGTTTCTAAGTGTCACCTAGGTGGGGAGGAAATTTGTTTGGGTTAGAGGGGAATAAATGAAAAGCAAAGCGACCCCTTTGTCATTGTGTCTTGCTGCTGTGGTCAATCTACATGTGTTTCGCTTCATTGCATTTGCTTCCCTATTGCCTCTGATTTAACTAATAAAAATTGGATCTGACGGCAACATGATTCTCTTAAGAAATGAGAGTAAATTAAGTAGGGCAGCAAAGCGATGGTTTTTCCGGAGAGATCGGAGAATGGAGACAATGGTGAGGCACCACCACAATTGCACTGGATCATCCTTTGTGTGTGAGGGAAGTAAAAACAAATAAAGAATTTGATATCTTGGTATCTTTCCACAGTTTTAATTCACCTTTAGTGGCATCAGTTCGGGCATTTCAGTGTTTTCCATAGTTTCAGTTTGGAATTATCAGCATATTAGAATTAGTCATTCAGTCACAAGCTTTATGTCCATTGGTGTTTCTAATTTTCACGAGATTACATTTAATCAAAATTTGGTACTCAAAATCTTAGTTATCTTCTTGTTTTAGCTATACAGTAGTCAGTATTGACCTGCACTAGTGATTTAATTAGGCAATATTCGTCTAGATATGATATACATAAAATCCAATTTGACAAAAGCAAAAAAGTGTCTGTATGTACTGATACTCAAAATAATGGGAAATCAATTTCATACCAAAAAAATGTCTTAATGTTTTAGAGAAACCTAATTCCTCTTTTACATGATTTTATGGCTTATGCTGCTTATTGTTCTGGCTCAAAAAACCAAGAACTTCATAAAGCTGTAGACTGCCATTCTTGTATGGATTGGTGGTAGATTTTATGTTCTTATTCCTTTAGGATTAGAATTAAAACTTCGACGCTATTATTTCTTATAGCCATGCAAGTTACTATATTCTCCTCCATATTTTCATATTTAGCAGCATGCCATGATTTGTAGTATTGTCCGATACTGATATGCATTAGTCTTGTTTTATCAGGTTTTAGGCATGCTAATGCAATCCAACCAGAACTGAATATTACTGTACTGTAGTATTGGCTAATACGACCAATACAAGTCAAATATTGGGAAATAATGAATAATGCATGAGAAAGTTCAGGATTGAAGCACTAAAAGCTTGTTTGATTGTGATATGTTGGAAAAAAATTAGTGACTAAAAACTTGTGATCAGTTTCACTATTTTCTATGTATGGGTATCGCCAATATTGTTATGACCAAAAGGCCAACCAAAACTGTTAATTGTATATGAATTTCATATATTGTTGCATATTATACATGTTCTTTTTTTTGTTGCCCTATTGGAAACTTTAACAACAATCTGCAACATTGATAAAGGTGTGGATTATTGTGCGCAGGATATTAATAGATTAGATTATAGTACATGAATGCGTTCTAGATTATAAAATGATAAATTGATATTGAATATGGAAATGTACAGTTTCAATATTTACATAGAATTTTAATTTGTTTGGCTCAATATTTCAGCTTGTGTATCTCAATACTCATTTTCTTTCCTTGGCCTTTAATTCGTAAATTGTCTGTTTATCCAATATCCGGTGATTTGTGTATCCACTTATATAATGCTGAATACTCACAAAACAGTCAATTCTGGCAGGTGACAACACCATTGTTGAAGTTTGTTGCTGAATTTGTCTTAAATAAAGCTCAACGCTTGACTTTTGACTCATCATCCGTGAATGGTATTCTTTTATTTCGAGAAGTCAGCAAGTTAATTGTGGCTTATGGTTCAAGGATTCTGTCTCTTCCAAATACTGCTGATATGTATGCAAACAAGTATAAGGGCATCTGGATTTCATTAACCATTCTGCAAAGAGGTGTGACTCCTCTTAACCTTTTCTATTTTGGATTTGGAATCTTGGTTTATTATATGCATTTAATAATTTTCCTATTTTGAGCTGAATTCTCTCAATGGATTAATATAGCATGAAGGGGCCCTTTCCATGTGTAAATCATCACTTAGATTCAATAATTAAAAATTTTGAGTAAATGTATTTGAAATTTGACGGTGGCAGTTCTTGCAAATATATCATTAGTTATGCATGTATGTAATATCACATTTCTTCTCACAGTTGTTGGAATTCTAGATTTAACTCCAAAATGCAGTTGTTGATTAGACAGTTTTGCAAGTATTTGAGAATTGAGTTCAAAACCAGTACTATAGGTATTGGTACCATTTAGGGGAATACACAGTAAAACTAGGAGATGGAGAGAACAATTTTTCACTTCAGCCCCATTTTAATTTTTTATTATTGAAATCGACCCTTTTTTTTATTTACCAAAATTGACCCGATTTCTTGATTAGCTTCTTAATCACCTTCCTAAACCGTCGGGGTTGCCAACCCCGACTATTTAGTACATTAATTTTTAGGGTTTAAGGCTGCTAAGTAGGGTTTAACACCCTCCTAAATAGTCGGGGTTGGCTACCCCGACTGTTTAGGAAGGTGATTAAGAAGCTAATCAAGAAATCGGGTCGATTTTGGTAAATAAAAAAAAGGGTCGATTTCAATAAAAATAAAATAAAATGGGGCTGAAGTGAAAAATCGTTCAGATGGAAAACTTGTGAGATTGGGCTAATTGAGTAGTTGTTAATGAATTGAGTACAAGCCTCAACAACATCCAAAGAGTTACTTTTGCAGTAAACCATGTTCAATATGCAATATAGATAGGAATTAGAATCTAATTTAAGGATGCATTGTTAAAAAAACATCACAACACTCTTTCATTAACTCCACTTTATACAAATATGATTAATAGAAGACTCCTTAATTATGCGAGCACTACA
Organism: Asparagus kiusianus; assembly: GCA_022839385.1. NCBI lineage: Eukaryota > Viridiplantae > Streptophyta > Magnoliopsida > Asparagales > Asparagaceae > Asparagus > Asparagus kiusianus. Next base: position 969,207 of record BQKN01001089.1, read on the forward strand.
AATTCTAGGTCATCAGCACTTGATTCTTCACTTATGCAATCACTCTAAACTATCCAATCAAATCTTCAAATAGAATTGTTGCCTCTTTTAAGCTGAGGACTTTAGGTGGGTTGTTTAATAACCAGCCCATATCGAGTCTGTAACCAACTGACTCCTAAAAAGCCTGTAATCAACCGACCTCTAAATGAGTCTGCAATCAACCAACTTGTTCAAGTCGTTAAATGACCAACTAATAGAGTCGGTGTTGACTCTTACATCTTGCTTCTTAATTCTAGAGGCAGGTAAAGTCTATGAGAGACTGTATGTATCAATCTAACAAAGATTGTGGTCAAGTGAACTATGTTTAGAGCAACGCGGAGTGGTCCATGCAGATTCGTAAGTGAAATTGAAGTATATCTATTGTTAATCTTGGAGATAATCTATTAGAACTAAATGATTATTATGATTTTTTAGCTTGGTGATTTTTCTGTTGATTGAAAGGTAAAATGTAGTTTTGATGCACAATGAAGTCTAAAGGTTATCCTTTGCTATGATTTTCACACATAGTGCAAAGCAGTGACAGCCAAGGATTTTTATGAGATAGGGCAATATGTAGGACACACATTATCGATATGTGAAAAGTGTGGCTCAAATGACTTGTCGAACCATATTTTTATGGTTCATTGTAAGCATCAAAGTTGTGAAATCAGGGCACATGTCATGTATTTTAAGAAAAATTAACCCATTTATGATTGTTGAGTAATTGCATTAATTCCCGCGTGTATCACAAGAATATCGACAAATTCAACACAGAATGATTGACGATCATGGAGAAATGCTTATAAAGAAAAAAATATGGTGGATAATCATGCAGAAATGCGAAGACCTGAGTCCATTGACCTAAATGATTGAAGTTGTGTTCATTATAAAACACATGCCATAATTTATTTACTAGTACCACGGTGCATGTAATGCATGCATGACAGAAAACATGGAGGAGCGTCGTAGTTGAATTGTCAAGGGATTGAATGATTTGTTAGATTTGTTTCGAATTTTCCAAGTTTGAGGGCATTTCATATTTTTCCAAGTGAGGAAGATTCTATAGGTTTTCCACGTGTGAGTGCATTTCTGTAGTTTTCCCAATAGTAAGGGTATTTCTATAGTTTTTCCAAGTGAGGGCCTTTTTTTGGCATTCTAAGAATATAGCTCACACAAACCAAAAGAGGGCTCTCTTCATATATAACGTATTTATGACATCACAAACCAAGCTCATAACCCTTTGGAAACAACCAAAATAGCAATCTTATATCAAAATTAATATCATCTCTCGCAAGTCTATCAATATCATTAGCTTCATGAATGATATGTTCAAGGTTCATTTTTATCTTCATCTTTTGAAGTGGGCTCTAACCGTCCCATCACACATGGATTGTGGAACAATGATGGGCTCACTGGGGGTGCATACGGTCCAGATATGACTTGGATATGATACTTACAATATCCGCATCTACTTAACAATCACGAATATTGATACATATACATATATGCCTCGGATACGACTTGGATATGATACTTACGATATCCGCATCCACTTAACAATCATATTTATATCCGTTAAAATCGGATATAGATATGGATTTGCATGCAGATATATAAGCGGATATACATGTGCATACGGTCCGAATATGACTTGGATATGATACCTACGATATCCGCATCCACTTACCAATTACGAATATTGATACGGATATAAATATGCCTCTGTAAAAAAAATTCATATTTATATCCATTATAATTGGATATAAATATAAATGTATATGCAGAATATAAGTGTATATACATGCAGATACAAAATGAATATGAGAAAACTAGATAATGTTAGAAAAAATATAGTTCATATGGTATAAGAAAATTCATTAATATATTCATTATGTCCAAAAATCTAAGATCAGATATATTGATCATCAAATTAACCTCAAATCCATTAATCTAAGGATTAAAACTGTTGCAATAGTATGATCGAGATACAATCATACAGATCCGGATGTTTCACTACATAACCATATTTGTAATCATATCATATCGGTTATAGATTTTAACGACCATCTCCATATCTATTAGGGTACAGATACGGATATTTTGTGCATCCATAGCTCATACTCTTAGGGGCAAGGACAAATCCAGAAATTTTAAACATATTGTAATTATATCCTATATGTTATAGATTTTAGTGATCATATATGTATCTATTAGAATACATATACGGATATTTTGTGCACCCCTAACTCAGACTCTTAGGGGCAGGGACTGATCTAAATTTTTTTTACCTATGGGGGCACTATACAATTATATATATAAAGCACTATACAATTATACATATAAACTACTAACATATATTACATAATTCTATCCATATAAAATTTTATTTATGTAACAATCACAAAGATCTCAACAAATAATAGTTGTTATTGTCATTTTCATTTCAATACATGATCATATTTTCATTTTATATACAAAAACTAACAAAATGCCACTAAGTTTGAAAATTAATCCTTCATAGTTCTCTATGTGGTCTCATCTTTCTGTAGCGGCGGTATCCTATTAAATTTCTATGAGGGCACCTAATTAAATTTGTTATCCACTAACAAAAGAGATCAAGAGTAATATAGGGGCAGATGCCCCCATAGCTCTCTACATGGATCTGTCCATGCTTGGGGGCGAGCTTATTATTTGTGCAATCGGCTTACCCAGTTTTTGCTGCTTAGCCAAATTAATTTTCGCCTGTGTCAAAATGTATAGTATAATTTGGGGTGGATACTGTATAGAATGTTAATGTCCAATGATGTTTACACGATGAGGTTCAGTCTTAAGGTGTTGGTTGGTATGTATTGTTTTAATACATAAATATCCTAATACCTATGGAGTTATCAGGATGATTGGATCAAAAAAAACTATCCTTATTAAAATTTAAAATTGTCCGGTGCTGAGAAAGCTCAAAGAATAATATTATGAGGAATATGTAATTCATGCAATTTCAAAACCCGTCAAACACTAACAGAGGTATCAAGCCTTTTTAACCTAACAAACGTTGAAGCTCTAGCTCAATTGAAATAGCACAATAAGGGAAATAAAAGGGAAATAAAAAATACAGGTGAAAGTAGGATAAACTACATGTTGGGGATTTTAATCCTTGGAGTTATAATTTCTTTGAGGAAAAATATCCTCATGAAACCCTGATCGTGTAGCCATACAAAAGCTCAAAATAATATTATGAGAAGGAATATGTAAATTATAATATTTTTCAAAACCAACACGCACTTGCATAGATATTTGGCCCTTAAAACTCAACAAACTTTGAAGCTCTAAATCGATGTAAATAACGAAAGCAACGAAGTGAAAATTATAGATGAAGTTAGGATAGTGCACTTATTGGAATTTTTTATTAAGACTGAGAGTTGTTTTATTTCTTTGAGAAAAATTAACTTTGTGAACTCTCCTCATTGTTACTTGGAGTAAATTGTCAAAAAAAAGGTTCCCGTATAAGTTTATTTTTGTGGAGTTTTCGTATGCCTTAGTTGTATTTAAAAGCTCATTTGTCAGCTTGCGTGTCTTGGGAAGAGGCAAATATTTTGTGGTATAGTTGAATCATAAATTATGTTAAAATGTGGTATGCATGTTCTTCCATAGATTTGGTTTGTAGCAGACATTGATGCTCGGAGTTGACTCGTTAGTGATTATCCATGCATTTGTCCGTCAAGGTTTCCCAGGGAAATGTCATGCCTCTGGCTTGTAGAAGTTGTTCAAATATTTTTCCTTAGCCTATTAGTAATATAAATCTGTCAAAATTGTGAGTTTTCTGCGAAATAGATCTAAAAAATAGTTATTCTTTTCCAGCAATTTCACTAACAATATATGTATAAAAAATAAGAATTCATCATGAAGGAACGAATTAGTGTTAATGTGGTTTGTAATTTCTTCTTCCTATGATTCATATATATTCATTGATAGTAGCAGCTGTCCAAATTCTCTACTGACAAATATTTCCATAGCCTAAGGTCATTGCAGATGATTAGTTTAAAGAGTAATATATGCCATCAAAGTTTTGTCTCCGTTTATGTCATAACTCCACGAATTTTTCATGTTTATATAATTTTTATGTATTATAATGTTAATGCAAGGCTAATTATTTATCATTGTCACAGCATTGGGTGGAAATTATGTCAACTTCGGTGTGTTCGAGTTGTATGGTGATAGAGCACTTGCAGATGCCCTTGATATTTCCCTGAAGATGACTCTTTCAATTCCTTTAGCTGATATATTATCATATCGCAAGGTAGGATATTTCGGTTCCTATAATATGCTAAACTAATTTGTTTTCTCTTAAGATGCCCCTTGTCCTATGTTCTTTAAGACCAACTGCAGATAATGCAAAACGTGCAGTTTATTTCTTTATCATTTGAAATTCCGTTGGAACTTGAATTTTTTTCCTGGGATTAGGATCATAAAAGTGATGGCTTTGAGTAGCCCAATGAACCTTCTTTAGTTACAGTCGTCCGTAGGGTTCCTGCCCTGAGCAGTACTTTGAGGTCCTAATATACCTTTGGGTGTTGGGCTTGAAGCCTGGCCTTAAATTTTTTCTGTGCAAGCTGAAGCGAGATAAAGACTTGTTTCCCATTCTGTAGTCTCTTTATGCCATGCAATTGACCCCTTTATATTCCACTTTTAGTTTCAGGAGGGTATCCCTTCTGCTCTCTCCTCTCCATCCCTCTTTCTCTGGTCTTTATCCATATTCCAACGATTACAAAGTTTCCTAACTAGTTTTCAACTTAATAATTCTTTACACCATGTTCAATTTTCTGTTATTATAATAGCTTTTATCGTCATAACTTTCTTGGATTTCATATTTTGAGTGATATGCATCGTATCTCAACATCTGTTGTCATTCTTTTATGACGTACATAGTTCACCAAAACACTCTCATTTTAGATTTTTCTCTGTTTCTTTTATGTTTTCCCAAGTTTTTAACTTTCTCCTGTTTTTTTAATTCTAAATTTTTTAAAATCACCTCGGTGCTTTTTGCCGCTAAATCCTGTTAAGACCAATGCCCTGTCCGCTTGCTTCGTGCTAGTTCAGCTTTCCTCACGACTGAAACTGGAAGCTGATCTCTTTGATTGTCAAGCAGCAGATTTGAACTAAAGATGTGACTTGTGTAATGGGCATACCTCATATGACTTGTGTAATACCTCATGTTAGCAAGATTAGAAAGCGAATAGATTAAATGGAATAAGCAAGATTTTCATGCCCTGTATGTGATGCTAATAAGAAGCAGAAGACGATCAGTTGATGGCAAGCATATATGCAAATACTATGAAAGCAACATCCTCTATCATCGTAGTGCTTTATTTGAAAAGTACAACTAGGTATTTAATATTCTCGAATACAAATGAACTGCTTCTTGATCATTATGGCTGATTCAAAACTGCCTGTGGGCCACTTTTGCTTCCATCAAGTTAATTACTGCCAAGCAATTTGCGAGACAGATAATTTGTGGTTGTTACCACTTACCAAAGAGAACCCTCCTTTTTAGTTTTCTTCTGTTGAAGTGTATGAAGTGCTCAAGGCTTCTCAATGTTCTACCAAGTTAGGACGTCTGTGCAGTATATTTGCGACCAGTTATAATTTACTAGTAACAAGAACATAAATATATCAGAGCTTTACCTTTCTATAGTAATAGTCACTGTGAGAACTGACCGTAACCATCTTTAATTCCAGGTTTTCATCAAACATAACCTGAGGGCTTGACATTTATTGAGCATCGTTATGGCATCTTCGTGATGCACTTGTCCAGTATGCAACTTTTGAAATCAGTACCATTAACTAAGAATCTCTCTCCAAGCCCTATACACAAGAAGGATTGAGTAGCTTAACTACAAATCCAACTTGGAAAATTTTGAGATCACTTTTTTTTTATCTGTCTAAAAGATTATGCTAATTATATCAGTTACGTGATATACAATAAAGATTAATATCTCTAAAGCTATGTAACTGTTATTTGTCCTAGTTCTTTGTACATTGGACCTAATACGTCTCGACTATCAACTAATCCTTGGTCGAAATGGGGTTGTCTGTGGAGCACAAGTGGTGTTTTATCTTTCAACTACTGAGTAAAGACTCAGATTGTTCACCTATGTGCTATTCTAGTTACAATCATGCGATTTTTTTTTGTTTCATCTGTTTGATGTTGAGCGAACTGTTCTATAAACTTGCAACATATTGGTTCATGTTTTTGATACATGGTAAGTCCAACAGTATAACACTTAAAGTTACTGGTTTTGTATTTTTGTCAAGGCAAGTGCAATCTTCAAGTACTGAGACACTTGTGGAATGAATTACTTCATATCCAGCAACAAATCATGGACTTTTAACATTAGGACATCACCTATTTTAACTGCCACAATTTTATAGTATATGCTTTACCATGAGCGCACTTAATGTGCTCATGTACTAAGACTTGGAGTGGATGACATCAATAGTACTTGTCGTGTCCCCACTAATCTAATATGAACTGAAGATTATATATGCTCGTTGCTAAAGATTACTGCACCTTCCGTCTTTTGGATCCAAAACTTTGAACATGTTCAATCACAACATCTTTTTGGAATTTACCTCACTCAAATGTAAGAGTATAGAGTGCTTTATACATATAGAAGTTGGTTCAGTTACTTTGCATAACATTTACAACTACTCATTTACCTGGTATGCAAGGCAATCATTTGTCACTGATTGTTTGACCTAGGGAAAAAGTGACTATTCTGGTTTAAGATCTTATTCAAATGTTACACTGACATTTAGTTCTGTTGATATGTCAGCTTACGAAGGCTTATTTTGCGTATGTGGAGGTTTTATTCAGCAATCATATATCTTTCATTCTAAACTTGGATACAAACACCTTTATGCATATTGTTGGCTCGCTTGAATCTGGTTTGAAGGGCCTTGATACTGGTATCTCGTCACAGGTACTTATCTTATTAATTCTTTTTCCTTGCAATTTCTTCTTATTCATGGTTATGTTATTTTTAGCGTCATAGGCGATAAGCTAACGAGATATGATGCTGAAAGGGGCATCATTTGTTTGATTATTTTCTTATTATTCCTACTAAGTTTCATTTGGACTTTTTGTAACTTATGTTTTTTCCATCAGTGTGCTGCTGCTGTTGATAATCTTGCTGCGTTCTACTTCAACAATATTACAGTTGGGGAGTCACCCCCGTCAGCTGTTGCAGTGAATCTTGCTCGGCACATTGCTGAGAGCCCTAACTTGTTTCCTGAAGTAAGTACTGCTATTCTCTTTTGAATGTTTACCATTTACGAAAATTCCCCTTTTCCTTTTCCCAGGACAACCTAATAACTAAGATGATGTATAATTTAATTAGCTGATTCATTATTCTATGTACATAAACATTATTCTAAAGATTGTGTTATGCATATATAGATCATGTGAGATTATAGCTTTGTAGGGATATGGCATACAGTTCTTAAATGACAATATGGTAGGGCATATAAGGTTAAATTGTGAACTCCGATGACCATATTCTGGTAAAGAGGTCATTGCTTGCATAAACACATCTTATTAAATGACAATATCATTGGTATTTGGGGAAAAAAACGGGAGGATAATTCATAAATAGTGATTAGGTAGGATATGAATGCATATATCTTTGGATTGTTTGAAAATAGAGGGAACTTCATATTCTCAAGCATTTATTGGCCTATAGGTGATATCTTTTTGACACATGGACATGTCTTTTCCCTAGATTTTGTTGAGTGTAATGCCAGTTTGCCATGTAGGTGAAACTATGTTATTGGTCATGTAGTGTATGCTCATGCAACTAAGGAAAAACCAATAAACAACAATAAATCCCGTATCCCAAATAGAAACAAATAAAACTTCTCCTAATTTAAGAGTCTTAAAAGAGAGAGAAATGTGAAAGATTTCTTACCTAGAATAGCAAAATTAAGCCCCAAGCCACAATAAGATAAAGAGCCAAAGGAAAATGTCATGCTTTTCCATCATGTAGGGTAAATCTGAGAAGAATGCTTCATCTAATTTCTCATTGTTTTAAGAAAGCTACCTACGGCATTCTTTCACATCAGATTAGCTGCAAACTTGGTTCTAAGAATAGAATGCTAGCAATTAGCATAGACTGATCTTGTTACATTAACTTCTGTTGGCGGTTAATACGAAACATGAATGAATTAAAACATTGCTGCTTATAAATGAAATCAATGAGTATTGTATTGGCAAAGCAGCAGAGTACAAGAAAGCTAACATTAAAGAACGTTTAATATTGTTCTTTTGAAATGTGTTTACGTGAAAAGTTTGTGATTATGTGGTTTAAAGTTATTTGCAGTGTCATGCAGTGAGGGGCATAACTGTATAAGTTGGATCTAGGGTTCTACGATTACTATTTTTTGCTTTGAACTCTTGGCATAAATAACTGTACTATGCCATACTGGTTTTTGATATCATCTTGTTCATGTCAATGCAACATAGTTGAGTCTTTTAACGTTCAATAATATTCCTTATAGGTTTTCTTACATAAGCATAAATGAGCGGTATAACTATTGTGCTTTGTGGTGCTTGTCCTGATATGGTTGTGCTTTTTATAAACAGATCCTTCGAACTCTTTTTGAGATAGTTTTATTTGAGGATTGCGGCAACCAATGGAGTCTTAGCAGGCCAATGCTCAGCTTGATTCTGATAAGCGAGCAGGTGAGAAATTCTTATATGAGAGGGAGTATCATTCTTTTTTTTTTTTTCTTTCCACTCCTTTTGTTTTGTTTTGTTTTCTTTCCTTACCTTTTTTTTTTGTTTTGTTTTTCTTCTTCTTCTTCTTTTTTTGGTGTGGGGTTGGTCGATGGCCTGACCACTTGTACAAGGGAGGCTAAGAAAAATGAAGTAATCGATAGTTGATTACTTCTGCATCATGCTCACCAAATAATCTTTCGCAGTGGAGGCATTCAATAGGTCTATGCTAGTTGTATAGTGAGGAATGATGACATTTTCAATATGTAACAGCTTTGACCTTTTCTTATTAGGAAATTTGCATTTAAGATTGCAAACTGCAGATAATGGCATCTAGCGTGCAAGTATCCCATATAATTTGTTAAGTGATTAGATTTGTAATGAGCTTGTAACTTTTTTTCTGTCTTTAGTTCTGATTCGGTCAGATACATCTTCTCAGGTAATAGGGTGGAATGTTTTTGTGTATCACATTCAACATCTTCTCAACAAAATCTTTGTTATAGAGTACTATTATCCTCAATATAACAGTGATATTCCTTCCACCAACCAGTTTAATAACTCTTGATTGCGCAGACTAATCATAGAAAGCATTATTAGGTTTGCTTAATTTGGCATAGTCAGAATTCTGGTGTAGCGAGATGTTATTCAAATCTTCTACTGTTTTAACTCTGTTTTTCCTTTTCTTTCTGGAAGAATTTTACTTAGCCATATAAACTATTCCCTGCAGAATGTTCAGTACTGATGCCTTTGACTGATAGTTTATGCTACTTTTGGCGACATTATAAAAATAATCGTGTATTCCGTAGGTGTATGTAAATATGTTTGTTCACATCTTTTATATCTCCTCATTTTTCTCTCTTTGAGGGTCTGGAAAACATTTTCACTGACTTTGTACTGCCACTGCCTGCAGATGTTTAGTGATCTGAAAGCTCAAATTTTGGCTTCACAGGTACATGTTAACACCTTTAAAGCTTTACGTATGTTGTTGCTCTTCCTTTTTTGTTAGTTTCATTTTTTTCCCCTGGCTGTAAGAACTGCTCTGAAGTTGTAGGGTATCTAAAGTTTATTAAATATAGTTGACATGTTTCTAACCTATGTTAAAATATGCAGCCACTCGATCAACAGCAGCGTCTGTTGTTATGTTTCGATAAGCTAATGGCTGATGTCAATCGGAGTTTGGATTCAAAGAACAGGGATAAATTCACCCAAAATCTCACAGTATTTAGACATGAATTCCGCGTGAAGTGACTAGCATAGCCATGCATCTTGGCATGAACTCCATTCTTTTTGTGAATTCTTTCAAGCTGTTGCTCTGTAAATAACCAATATCGTGATAAGCATCTTTTCGCTCAGCCTATCAACTCTGCATGCGGGTGTATGTTGTAGAAAAGCTTTGCTGTTATGCAATTACAAATGTTTTGGCCCCTTCTATACTACAAATGGAGTTGGCTGAGGAGTTTGATGGGTATTGCTGTTGCTTGAGGGAGATGGTGTTATTTCAATGTGGTGGAGCTTTGGGACTGAATGTTTTGGTTGTTACAGATTTAGATCTTCGTGTACAGTTCTTTTTTATTTGAAAACCGACGTAATGTGTGTGTGTGTGTGTGTGTGTGGGGGGGGGGGGGGGGGGGGGG
>BQKN01001089.1:980025-1008281 GCA_022839385.1 Asparagus kiusianus
TAGGCAGTCTGACCTTCCCTCAAGGAATGGCTCTTGATTCTTTATTCGGGAAATAGGAGAAAAGGAATGGCTCTTGATTCTTTATTCGGGAAATAGGAGAAAATGTAAAGGTTGCATAATTTCTTATCCTGTAGATTGTATATTTTGCTAGCTAAAATCTCTATTATGGTTTTGAGCTTTGTTACAGGGACCCAACATATGGGACTAATAGGGAGGACGAGTGAGGTGTCTTCTTCCTATTGGATAATGAGTTGGCCATCATTAATGATGATCAACTTATTATCCAATAGGAGGGGGACATCTCACTTGTCCCCCCTATTGGTCCCATATTTTGGGTCCTTGAAGAATTTTTCTATGGTTTTATATCTTTGAAGCCAAATTGTGGTATTGTTTGAAATTTAATCTTATTGGTCATGATGAAGTTTGTACATATCTATACGTTAACGGTGATGTGGGGGCTGTTGGATTCGCTCAAAATCAATGGAAACTGCATGGAAAGCTAGGAAGTGGAATAAAAGGTGACTTAAGTATTATAAGATTCATATAATGTGTTTGTTTAAAAAATAATTTAAGAGATGCGAAGTAGATAAAGTATCCCAATTCTAAGAAAAGCAAATACGTAGCTGTTTGAGAGGAATTGGCTGGAAAGCTGACACGACTCTATTAACTATTGGTTATTGAAGTATAACGCTTTGTTTTTCCTCTCTTTAAGGCAATTCATTTATGGTGTTTTTTGGAGGACAAATTTTTAAAAGAGCCCTATTTGCAAACTTATTCTCCAAAAATGATCCATTTCAATTTTATTTGTCAAAACCGACCAGGTTATTATCAAAACCGATCTGGTTTTAGTCCCAGGGCTGAAACCAAGTCAGTTTTGGCGAAAAAAATTTCCAAATTTCACGAGATTTCAAGTCCCGTGAAGTTTAACAGCCATTTTGTTAAACTGCTAAACTTCACGGGACTTAAAATCCCCGTGAAGTTTCAAAGTTCAAAAAACTTCACGGGACTTCAAGTCTCGTGAAGTTTCAAAGGTAAAAAAAACTTCACGGGACTTAAAGTCTTGTGAAGTTTGAGCTGAATTTCCACGCTTTGGAAATTCAGCCTGTAACTTCACGGGACTTGAAGTCCCGGGACTTGAAGTCCCGTGATGCTGCAGGTTTTAAAAATCATGCACAACAGGTTGTGCATGTTTTTTATATACGTAACGTAATTCCTAAATGCATTAAACAACAAATATACATGAAATTTTCGCGATGAATCAATCGATTTACATGAATCAAACAATATATATTGAATCAAACAATAATCACGAAAATACACATGTGAATAATAATTGATCTCATATACACTAAACAACAATATTCTTAAAATTCAGCCACGAATTAAACACGAATCAAACAATACTCACGAAGATCACATATATAAACAATAATTGATCCACAAAAGTATAGTATTTGAAAAATCATAAAAGTTACAAATTTTAACAAAATAAGATCGCATACAACCCAAAATTCCTCCTCTCCCTCTCTTCCCCCTTCCCCTAGCTCTTCCCCGCCCACTGCGTTCCTGCTAATGAGCCTCAATTATCTGAGTATCTCGTTGTGTATGAGGCCGAGAAGTATCAGCTTCATCAACATGCGAAGTGTCGGCTCCATCGTCATCGTCACGTGACCTACGTCGCGTGTACATTTGCTCAAATGATCGAGACCTATCCTCACGGCCTGCAAACTCGTCGACATGAGTTTTATGAAACACTTGTGCTATTCTTTGCATGATCCTGTTGAAGACCCCTAATGCCGCTGGATCTTGAATCTCAGGCATGTGTTCATCAATATCAGTTTCAATGTCATCAAAAACACGGACCTACGAGTTAAACAATATATACACAATTTAGCAAATAATATCTTAATAAAAAACTTACTATTTTAATTTAGCTTAGAAACTTACATAATCTCTCTCGATCATCCCACTAGGGATGTAACTATCTGTCGGTGGGCGTGGTAAGTGTCCAGCTGATGGCTGTGGGTCACGCGTGATCCATCTACGTGTGTTATCCTAATACCAACGCATATACGTGGTATAGTCAACAATTGTGTCTCTCGTATCATGTATGAAATCCCATATGTGAATCCACCTGTCTATGTAAGCCGCACGGAGTCAACAGATGTGTCTCTCATCGACTACGATCGATCTACTCGACAGGATCCGACATATGCTGAGAGAGCAGAAATTGTCGCAGCACACGGTCAGGGACATGCATCTCTACAATCTCCCAACAGACCAATGGAACTCTGGCTCTCCACAAGTCGGGACTATCTCGACAGATAGGTGCAAGAGTATGTGTATCGAGCTCCAGCGGTGAATAGGGTCTCCACTTGAACTAAAATAAGATAAAACATTTATCAGTGTCAACAACAAAACTATAATATTCATAACGACTTGAGATTTATATTTACATGTTCGTGTGAGGCCATCAAGCTCATTTCCGTAAAACTCACTATGTCGCGTCGCTGATTTGTACTTAGCGTACCGCATGTTATACCTATTTTGCATAAAGAATATATGAGTACAAATTCAATATGATTAAAATTGTGTGGACAATTATACCCTGTATGCCAAAGAAAACCGGCCCTGTAGGTCATGGTGCACAAGCAAAGTAGGTCGTCCAATATGAATGCGCTCTCATGACCAAATCTGTATCAATGTGCAGCATCCCTTGAACTCTTTATTCTGCATCAAGGATACCCTACCTAATTCTCTATATAAGTATGCCAACACTGCACTGCCCCATGATAGTGCGTCGCATACACAAAAATCCTCTAGCAGTGGCAGCCATCATGCATGTACAAGAGTCTTGCTTGCATCAGGAAATAGCATGCACCCTATCAAGTGCAATATATACGTACGAGCATGATACTGAAGCGTCTCAATGGAAGTATCAGCTGGTATATCTCCCTGAAATGTCGTACGAAGCCACGATAGCTTCATCGCACCACTCCTCAAGTCGGGAACCTGACCAAAAAACCTAGCACATACTTCAGCCCAATTATGGTCATCGGTGCCCGTAACTGCCGGGCCATCGATGCGGATCCCAAATATGACGGCTACATCCTGTAATGTGATAGTACACTCCCTTATATGCATGTGAAAGGTGTTGGACTCTGGCCTCCACCTCTCAATTATTGTTTATATATGTGATCTTCATGAGTATTGTTTGATTCGTGTTTATTCATGGCTGAATTTTAAGAATATTGTTGTAATTCAGTGTATATGAGATCGATTATTGTTCACAGGTGTATTTTCGTGATTATTGTTTGATTCAATATATTGTTTGATTCATGTAAATCGATTGATTCATGGCAAAAGTTTCATGTATATTTGTTGTGTAATGCATTTAGGAGTTACGTTGCGTATATAAAAAACATGCGCAGCCTGCTGTGCATGTTTTTTAAAACCTGCCGCTTCACGGGTGAAGTCCCGTGAAGTTGAAAGCTGATTTTTCAGAGCGTGGAAATTCAGCTCAAACTTCACGGGACTTCAAGTCCCGTGAAGTTTTTTTACCTTCGAAGCTCACAGATTTCAAATCCCGTGAAGTTTTTTGAACTTTGAAATTTCACGAGACTTCAAGTCCCGTGAAGTTTAGTAACTTAACAAAATGGCTGCTAAATTTCACGGGACTTGAAGTCCCATGAAGTTTGGAACTTTTTTCGCCAAAACCGACCTGGTTTCAGCCATGGGGCTGAAACCATGTCAGTTTTGACAAATAAAGTTGAAAGGGGTCGTTTTTGGGGAATAAGTTTGCAAATAGGGCTCTTTTGAAAATTTGTCCGTTTTTTGGATCAAAAGGTAAAGGTTTGTGATTGTACCATAGGGTTTGATGATGATAATATCTTCATTTCTTTACAGCCTTGTTAACTTTCTTGCCTTTATTAAGATATACATGTTGTTCAGACATTAAGAGTTACAGTAATTATTTATTTAGGGTATTGCTAACCAATTGCCCTAAGGGCAACGGATAACGAAAAGTCCATTTCATTTATACCATCAACCTGGATTTTCGCAGCTAAGAAATGATTGACCATTTATGTTTACCGGTAAAGAAATTATAGGCATGTAATAATCTATATCTCCATAGATTATCACAGTCAAATGACAATATATATATTAGATTGTTTGGAGTCCTTTTACGTAGCTACCTAGTTGTGCTCAAGTTTTCAGAAAAGAGAGGCTATCACAGAGAGTTCGCAGAGCCATAGAAGTGACCCCTAAAAATAAATGTGAAGATCCTATATGCGTTACAAAATTTTGATAGCAATTCACGTGGAAAGGGCCACGTACTTGACCGAAGCAGCATATGATTTATGGTATAATTAGCGTTAGCTTTATATATATATTGGACCATATATTTTCGAATGTGAGTATAAAATCAACACCAAATTCATGAAAATAAACAACCCGTCGAGTAAATATAGATTAGAGTTGAGCTAGGCTATCATTAATAGTATTTAACATGTAAATATTATCAATCGAATTTTGAAATATACGGTTTAAAAATAAAAACTCAAGTCGGTAGACGTGGTATACTACTCATAAACTATTTAGAAATAAAATTTAAAGTATTTTGATGTGTTTTGAATCAGATAAAAGGACGAAAAATAAAACTAACTTTATGAAAATTTGGAAACGTTGATTTTGATGACATATTATACATGAGTCAGTGATATTGAATTCTTTTAAAATTATATTTTTGGATAGTTCATATATAGTTGATCACATCCATACATTTAGATCTTCATTTTTTTAAGTTTAAATTAAAAAAATTGAGTTGATAGTATAATCATATTAGATATTATTCTTACTAGTAAGCCTTAGATATTATTCTTACCAGTAAGCCTTGGTTCATATAGACTTTTTTTCACATGAAAATTCCCTTGTTAACCGTAGCAGTTTCTTTTTCTTCTCTCTCGATTTCATGGCGAAATTTCCTCCCCCGTCAACAACAACGACGGCGGCGACACTGCCGAGCCCCTCTCAAATCTCCGGCAGCACATTCAGCCTTCTCGACCGCCATTTCAAGACCCAACGAGATCTCCCGGCTGCTGCATCTCTAGCGTCAGAGCTCAACAGAGACTGCTCCCTTCTCCATCGAAACCTCGAGGACCTCATCGCCAAGATCTCTCTCGCCGCATCGGATTGGATCTCTCGCTCAACCGATGCCAGATCGATACTGATGCGCAGTGTTGAATCTTGCTGCCCATCGTCTCCTCCAGGTTCGAAGAACCCTGATTGTGGTTTTGATTGTTGTGATGGTTTTGTTGGGAATTGATTGGTTTTTTTTGGGGGGGTTTTAGATGGGAACGCGATGATGGGTCGCCGTCAAAAAAGGATCTTGGGGGTTGAGCTGCCGGCGCTGGTGAATGAGGTTGCTCGTATCGAAACGATTCGGCTATATGCAGGTAAATTTATCAACTTCAAATTTATATGCTTCTCATGCTTTTATCATTTTTACAGACCTTGTAAATACTGGGAATTTACCAGATTACACTGTAGTTTTTTAATCCTTACGGAATCGCCAAATAGAGCCCTCTGCTGGCAAATTCTTGCTAACGAGGAAAAACATCCGTCTGTGCTATACTATCCCAATTAGAGTCTGAAGCTTGTGCGTGCAGTTTTGCTATCTATGTTTTGTTTCGTATTAAACACAAGCGATTCATGTGTCAATGAGTAGAAGTATAGATACGAGATCCTATTGATATTTATGCAAGTTATAGCCTTAAGACTATTCTTAGGAGATGACTACTAAACAAACCTGGCAACCATATAGCTTTTTGGCTATTTTAGGTAATATATCCCTCATATGGCTGATATATCAGCCAATATGTTGGCCGATATATCCTTTTATATGGAATTGTCACAAAACAATATACCGCGTTTGGTAATTTTTGGGTGAGGTATCATGAGTTTTCCTTTATATCAAATGATATTTTAGCCTAAAAAATCAGACAAAATGTTGCAATGTTGATTTGTACTTTTATTTGTTTTACAAGGTTGATTAGTGATCCTAAGTATATATTATTTACATTTGTATGCTTAGATTTCATGAAGTATGTTAACATTACATTTAGTGCATTATACTATATATGCAAACATTTGTTATGGCATTCGGATATTTACCACATATCCTTGATATCATCCACATATCCTTGATATCATATTTCATTAAGTATGTTAAGATTACATGTAGTGCATTATACTATATATGCCAACGTCCATTATGACATTCCGATATTTACCACATATCCTCAATATTTCCCCGATATCCACAATCCGATATGAATTTTGGCTATCCGATATTTTCTGGATATCCGATATTAAAAACCTTGCTTCCTAGCAAGGTTATCGATAGCGGATAGTGTCGCGTAGCGGTGAGGCATCGCTAAGGCTATTTCGGGCTATTGCGGCAAAATAGCGGTAAAAAGCGCAATGTCAAATAGCGGTCTAATTTAGATATGTATAAATACTAAAAAAATTAAAGAAAAATCTAAAAAATCTAAAAGTACATATTGGATGATTTAAAGAGATCATAAACATGAAATAGACATGTAACCATCACGTAATACCGAAGATGACTGGAGGAGTCAAAAAATCGTCGTCTTCGAGAAGAAGAGCTTAGCGGTGACAGGACTGCCCTAAGAGGAGCTCACGGTGAAGGAGGTGAGAGGAAGTATCAAGGTAGGTGCCAGAGGATATGAGAGCTGGCGGGAGTATGCTAAAAATCACAGGAGACGGTGGAATACAATGGTCAAGAGTTGAGTTTAATTTTAAAAAATAAGCCTCAAACCGTTTTTAAATAGCAGTCAAAAAGCAAATTTCGAATACAATCGCTCACTACTTACCGTTATGACACACTATTAGCCGCTTTTGCGAACAGACATATTCCGCAATATGTCACCGCTATTGTGCGATAGCGTAGCGGGCGATAGCGTAGCGGGAAGGGACCGCTAACGCTATTAGCGCCGCTATTGCGGGGCTATTTACCGCTATTTATAACAGTGCTTCCTAGTCTAAAATTAATAGTTAGTACTTCATGTCAGTGGTCAAGGTCATTTTTTTCATCTCTCTCGACTTTTCGGTTCATTTACGGTCTACTATCTCAACTCTTTCTGCCCTTGGTTATCTTGCAGAGACCACCCTAAAGCTGGAAGTTTTGGTTGGAGACCTGGAAGATGCAACATTCTCTGTTACAAACAAAACTTCAAGAAATAACCCATTTAACCTTTTGAAAGCATCAAGACCAACTGTGAGTGCAGCCGTGAGCTTTGTTGATTTTGCTTTTGTTGTGTTTGTGAAAACAAAAAAAGAATACTTCATAATTAATTTATAATAGAGAAATGAGAAGTATGATGTTGTTGATGCTTTTTATTTTTCAGGATCAGGACATTAGCCAGAAACAAGCAAAGCTCATGCTAGCTGTTAAAGCCATGAACCGGATAGAAGAAATTTTGGTGGATGTAGCAAATAGAAGACCACATTGGACGCACCTTCTCATGGCTGTTGATGCTCGTGTAGAAAAAGCACTATCCATTCTGAGGCCACACGTGCTTTCTAACCATCGAATCTTGCTTTCTTCCCTTGGATGGCCACCATCTCTTACGACATCTAGCAATGAAAAAGGAACACGCTCGGCAATTCCTAACCCTCTTGTTCTGATGGAAGGGGATAATAAAGAGTTGTATTGCGAGAGCTTTTTAAAGCTATGTGCTTTGCAACATTTGCAAGTACGAAGGACAGGACGCCAAAACAAACTTCAAGGATATAACAATGCGTGCAAAGTATCAAATTCCATAGATACTATCAAACAATCTTGTTTTGAACATGGATTATGGTCTATTGATGAATTGGTGCAACCAATTGCATCGAGGATGGAACACCATTTTTCTCAATGGTCTGACGAACCAAAATTCATTTTTGCTCTAGTATACAAAATCACACGAGATTTCCTCGAGGGAGTGGACAATATTTTACAGCCATTAATTGATAAAGCAGCACTTGCAGGTTGTAGCGCTAAAGAAGCTTGGGTGTCAGCAATGGTGACGGTGTTATCTAGATATCTTGAAAGGCAAGCTTTTCCTTCTCTTGTCGCAATCTATGTTGATAGGGATGAGAATACTGTGATAAACTCTTCTTGGCTTCATCTTATTGACCTTATGATTAGTTTTGATAAGAAATTTCAAGTTCTTGCATCTTCAGAAACTCAGTTGATAGGATCATTTGCATATTTGAAAGGACTCTCACAATCTCAACTGTTACTTTCAGTATTTGATCAGCATCTAGATTGGCTTCAGATATGGGCTGAGATAGAACTCAATGATGCACAACAGAAGCTAAATTTACAGTTGGTAGATGAGGAAAGCTGGTCAATAGATGTGAGCCCTGATGAAGAA
Organism: Asparagus kiusianus; assembly: GCA_022839385.1. Lineage (NCBI taxonomy): Eukaryota > Viridiplantae > Streptophyta > Magnoliopsida > Asparagales > Asparagaceae > Asparagus > Asparagus kiusianus. The sequence continues at coordinate 988,470 of BQKN01001089.1, forward strand.
ATTGAGACATTCCTTCTTTCTACTAGAGAAGATTATAAAGCACCACCAATTGCCGAATCTGTAGTCAAAATCTCATGGGCAATGATAGAAAGGGGTCAATCTTTATGGTCCAAATTGTCGAAAACTCAATTTATTAGGTCTTCTGCAACCCTTTTCTTGAACCATTTCTTCATCATCTTGCTTCAACGTTTTCGAGAGATGGATTTGATATCTGCCATTTTAGAAGATGATGCTCTGTTGACAGTCATTGGATCAATAAATACTGCTCGGTACTGTGAATATATCCTACATGAATGGAATGAGGATATCAGCTTCTTGGAGATGGCTGCTAATGACAGAGATCCTGATAACTTGTTTTTCAATGATGAGATTTCATTTCTGGTTAAATTAGAAACAGATTGCCTAGTAGAGATTGTGTCTGCTCTTCTGCTACAATTTGATGCTTTATCTTCATATTACATTCATGATATTGAACAGTGGGAAAGAGAACAAACTGAATTCGATGATCAAATACTTGAAGATGAAAATATGAACATATCTCCTAGTTTTATTGAAGCACTTGATATGTTAAGACACCGATTCCAAGTCCTAAGGTTAAGTTTAAATTCCAAGGACTTTGTAGAGATATGGAGAAACGTCGCAGAAGGGCTTGACCATTTCATTTTCAGCAGCATCCCTTTGAGCAATGTGAAGTTCTCCCAACATGGAGCTTATCAGTTTATAATGGATGTGAAAGCGCTTTTTCTTGTATTTAAGCCTTTTTGTTCGAGGCCTGAAGCATTTTTTCCTTGCATAAGTGATTCTCTGAAACTATTAGGCATGGATAGAAAAGATGTGAAGTATATGCTTAAAGTTCTAGCAGTAGAAGGTGTAATATCAGAAGAGCGTTTGAGGGCCAGGGGTTTGTTTCATGTGTCTGTTGATCAGGGTTTAAAAATTCTGAGGAATAGAAAGTTTGAAGGTCAATTTCACATGTAACTGTAAGGAAAGTAACGTAAATTGTGTTGGAAATCAATATACAACCCATTGAAGTAAGAACAAAAAAACACGAAATTCGAGATTTAATCTTCAAAGAGCCAACACTTGTTACATAATGGTGTTCTTGATCAATTTACCAGTCATTTTTGTTCAAGATGCTGTTCATAGTGTGCTTTGTCTTCTACTTGCGATTATTTTTTTTTTATAGTGATGAATGCTGTGATCACTATTATTCAAGGATATATGCGTATCCTTGAATTATTATGCTATTGTACATGTTTATAAACTATCATTTGTTCAACCAAATAAGGTATAATTCCTATGTACAAATTTATTGTACAGCATCACACTGAATGCTTCAGGCATATGCCACACGCAACTAGATTGAGCTTCCTATCGTGTTATAGAGTTCTGATAACATTTTCTTTTAAGTTACGGGTCTACAAAAATACGGACAAATTTTCAAAACCAACCCATTTGATGTTTTAATTGCAAAAAACGACTCGTTTCTCATTTATTTAGAGAAACCGACCTGGTTTCAGCACTGTCGCTGAAACCAGGTCGGTTTTTCTAAAAAACTTTACGAAACTTCACGGGAGTTCAACTCCCGTGAAGTTTAGTACGTTTGTAAACTTCACGGGAGTTGAACTCCCGTGAAATTTATTTCCCTCAGTAAACTCCACGGGAGTTCAACTCCCGTGGAGTTGCAGGGTAAAATCCCCAGCGAGCAGCTCGCTGGAAAATCTGGCGAAAATCTGGCCTCCAGCTTCACGGGAGTTCAACTCCTGTGAAGTTGCAGGCCAGATTTTCCAGCGAGCTGCTCGCTGGGGATTTTACCCTGCAGCTTCACGGGAGTTGAACTCCCGTGAAGCTGCGGGCTATATAACCGAAGCGACAGAACCCCCCCTCACCTCAGTTCTCTCTCCCCGCGACCGCCCCAAACCCTAACCTCTCTCCGCCGCCGTCCACGTCGTTTCCGACCCCAGCCCCCCAAATCCGACCGCCGGCCATTGATTCCGACCGCCAGCACTCCATTCCGACCGTTTGCCCTTGATTCCGACCGTCGGAACAGTCAAGTTCGCCGGATTTCGACCATTTGAGGGTAAATTCCTCCCAAAATTAGGTTTTCTCTTAATTTCTTGTATTTCTCGCTATTTAATGGTGATTACATGTAAAAAAATTATATTTTAGAATTTAATTGTGAAATTTTTATGATTTATGTGAAGAAAACTTAAATAATTTTGTCGATTTAGAGGGTAAATTATCAATAATGTAAAAAATAGTGTTGGTACATATGTATGACATCTAATTTATTTTAAAAAAATTGTGTTATCAATAATTTTGTCGATTTTAGAATTTCATTGTGAATAAGTTATGAAATTAGTGCTATATGACATCAATTAAAAAAATCTAAAAATTAGTGTTATATGACATCAATTAGATTTGAGAATTTAATTGTGAATTTTATGAATTATGTGAAGAAAACTTAAATTATTTTGTCGAGTTAGAGGGTAAATTATCAATAATGTAAAAAATAGTGTTGGTACATATGTATGACATCGGTATATGAATCGGTATATGAATTTGTAAAAAATTATGGTTCCCTAAAATTGATATAGGATTTAATTTTAAGTAACAATAAATTTTTAGAGTCTTTTCGTGTAATATTGATCTTGATTGTTTGATTGAGAGGTGGAGGCCAGAGACCAACACCTTTCACATGCATATAGGGGAGGGGAGTGCACCATCACTTTACAGGACGTGGCCGTCATTCTTGGGCTCCGGATCGATGGGCCGCCAGTTACGGGCACCGATGATCATAGTTGGCCGGAGGTATGCTCCCGGCTTCTTGGACAGGTTCCGGACTTGAGGAGTGGTGCGATGAAGCTATCGTGGCTTCGTCAGACATTTCAGGGCGACATACCAGAGGATGCCGATAATGAGACGCTTCAGTTCTATGCTCGGGCTTACATATTACACATGATAGGGTGCGTGTTTTTTCCTGATGCGAGCAAGACTCTTGTACATGCACGATGGCTACCGTTGCTAGAGGATTTTGACGTATGCGGCGCACTGTCGTGGGGCAGTGCGGTGTTGGCATACTTGTATCGAGAACTGAGTAGAGTATCCCTGATGCAGAATAAAGAATTCAAGGGATGCTGCACATTGATACAGATTTGGTCATGGGAGCGCATTCATATTGGACGCCCTACTTTACTTGTGCACCGTGACCTACAGGGGCAGTTTCCTTTGGCGTATAGGTATAATTGTACACACAAATTTTATTCGCACTGAATTTGTACTTATATATTCTCTATTCTGCATATAGGTATAACGTGCGGTACGCTAAGTACCGATCAGCGACGCGCCATCGTGAGTTTTACCGAAATGAGCTTGATGGTCTCCAACACGAACATGTAAATATAAATCTCAAGTCGTTATGAATATTATAGTTTTGTTGTTGATATTGATAAATTTTTTATTTTATTTCAGTTCAAGTGGAGACCCTATACACCGCCGGAGCTGGATATGCATTCTCTTGCACCCATCTGTCGAGATAGTCCCGACTTGTGGAGAGCGAGAGTTCCATTGATTTGTTGGGAGATCGTGGAGATGCATGTCCCTGACCGTGTGCTACGACAGTTTACGCTCTCTCAGCATGTACCAGATCCTGTTGAGCAGATCTTACGTCGGCGGCGACCTACTTCGCACCATAATGACTAGGCCGTAGTCCGTGCGGCCTACATAGACAGGTGGGCTCACAGGTGGGATTTCATCCAGGATACGAGGCCCACGGCTATTGATTACACTGCATATATGGGTTGGTATTGGGATATCACACGTAGATGGATCACACGTGACCCACAGCCCTTAGCTGGACACATGCCACGGCCACCGACAGACAGTTACATCCCTAGTGGGATGAACGAGAGAGATTACGTAAGTTTCTAAGCTAAATTATAATATTTTTTTCTTGAGTTGGTACTTAATAAATTATTTACCTCACAGGTCCGCGCTTTTGATAGCATTCAGGCTGATATTGATGCGACCGTGCCTGAGATTCAGGATCAGGTGGCGTTAGGGCTCCTCGGCAGGATCAAGAAGACCATAGCACAGGTGTTTCATAAGACCCACGTCGACGAGTTCGCAGGCCGTGAGGATAGGTCTCGATCATTTGGGCAAGCGTACACTCGGCGCCGACGGCCACGTGACGATGACGGCGGCACTTCGCATGCTGATGGAGCCGGCACTTCGCATGCTGATGGAGCCGAAACTTCACATGCTGATGAAGCCGGCACTTCACATGCTGATGAAGCCGGCACTTCGCAGCCTCACACACAGCCGGATACTCAGATAGTCGAGGCTCATCAGCGCGGGGGGCGGGGAAGAGCGAGGGGGAGGGGGAAGAGAGGAAGGAGAGGAGCTATATTTAGTTGTATTTGAACTTATTTTGTTAAAATTTATAAATTGTATGAATTTCAAATACTATACTTTTATGGATCAATTATAGCTCGATATGTGATCTTTTTGCGTATTGTTTGATTCGTGCGTGTTTAAATAATATATATTGCAGTAATTATTGTCAACAGGTAAATAGTTGTATATATGAGTTAAATAGGTAGACGTATGCATGTTGTGCATGTTTTTGCAGAACCTGCAACTTCACGGGAGTTGAACTCCCGTGAAATTGCAGTGTAAATTTCCCAGAGAGCGATTCTCTGGGAAATTTGGCCTGTAACTCCACGGGAGTTGAACTCCCGTGGAGTTTTAACAATACAACAAACTCCACGGGAGTTGAACTCCCGTGGAGTTTACTGAGGGAAATAAATTTCACGGGAGTTCAACTCCCGTGAAGTTTAAAAACGTGCTAAACTTCACGGGAGTTGAACTCCCGTGAAGTTTCGTAAAGTTTTTTAGAAAAACCGACCTGGTTTCAGCGACAGTGCTGAAACCAGGTCGGTTTCTCTAATTAAATGAGAAACGGGTCGTTTTTTGCAATTAAAACATCAAATGGGTTGGTTTTGAAAATTTGTCCACAAAAATACATATAGTTGGATGTTTTCTAACTATTAAAAGTTTGAATATATCCATACTTGATTCCTTGTCACAATGAGTTCTTTACAACACAAATAGTACCTGGTCACCAGTAGTCTCCACACCTACAAGTTCCATCCTTGATATGGTGAAACCTTACTGTATCCCTTACTACTATCTCCCTCAATGTTATCTTGGACACATATTTCATAAAAGCATGACAGTCTTCACAAGACCGAAGGTTTTTCATGATTCTAATCGGCATGCCAGGTTTAGTTCTCAAAAGGCCATAAGCCATAGCTAACTTCTCGCTGTGACCCTTCAAAGCATTTTCCTTCATATCTTCTTCAACATTTTGCAAAACAGCCTTAATCTGAGGCACATAACCAAGTTTCCCAATATTATCCAGCAATTCTTCAATTTTGTGATATATTTCACAAGAATTTGGGTGACTGGTATCCCCTGAAACAAAGTAAAATATGTTGCTTCCCAGCTCAATTGAGCTCCAACCTGGAGGTTTTCTTAAGCCTCTTTCCCTCATCAAACCCCTAATTTCTCTTACTTTTGACCACATTCCAGCAGTTGCATAGATATTTGATAAAAGGACATAAAACCCGGGATCAGAAGGATTGAGCTCAAAGAGCCTATCAGCAGCATATTTACCTAATTCCACATTCTGATGAATTTTACAACCACCCAATAGAGCTCCCCAGATTTCTGCAGGTGGTTCAATTGGCATTACATTGATAAGATCCAAGGCCTCATCGAAAAGCCCTGCTCTACTCAATAAATCTACCATGCAAGTAAAATGTTGAGCTTGAGGAGTAATTCCATGCTCATAAATCATTCTTTTGAAATACTCCCTGCCTTTGTCTACAAATCCTGAATGAACACAAGCTGATAATAGTCCAATGTATGTTACATGATTCGGTTTGATATTAGTTTCTAGCATCTTGTCAAACAAAGATAAGGCCTCATTACAACATCCATGAGTGCCGTATCCCGAAATTATTGCACTCCAAGCAACCACACTTTTCTTTGGCATGCCATCAAATAAATTATGTGCAGTGCTTAAATCTCCGGATTTGGCATAAGTATCCATTAAAGCTGTGATCACAAACTCATCAGATTCTAAACCATTTCGAAGAATGAAGCAATGGCAAGATTTAGTGTGATGTAACGAGCCAAAACGTGCCACAGCTGGAAGAATACCAGATAAGCTTGATCCATTAGGCTTTAGTTTAGAGTTCTGCATGTCAATAAAAAGTTTGAAGGCATTCTCTACTGATCCATATTGAGCATAGCAGGATACCAAACAATTCCAGGCAATCAAATCTTTGGTATGCATTTCTCCAAATATTTGATTAGCCAAGCCCAAGTCACCACAATTTGCGTACATATCAAGGAGTGCTGTGGAAATGACAGAATCGGCTGAAAAGCCACTTTTTACCACAAAAGCGTGGATCCACTTGCCTGGTTAAAATGAAAGAGATGGTGAAGTAGTTGAAAATATTGATTGAAGCAACATATTATGAACTGTCAAGCAGTGGCGTAGCCAGAGCTTGCTTGCCCTGGGCAGCTGTCCAGGGCAAGAAACTCCGCCTCTCCCACGATCTCTCCCTCCTCCCCTTGCTTCCCCTCCTCTCCCGCCACTTCACCTCCCTCTCCCGCAGATCCAACCTCCTATCCCTCCTCTTCCAGGACCTCCATCTCAACAATCCCCAGCCCTCCTCCCTCTCCCACGCCTCCCTCCTCTCCCTCACGACATACTCGTAGACCACCTTTATTTTTCGCTCAGGGCAAAAAATAATCCTAGCTACGCCACTGCTGTCAAGATGTGGACTATAGTAACAATAAATTAAAATTATTCACAGATTGGCATACTGATATGTAAAGTAAAAGGTAGGAACAAATAGTCACCACAACATGAACATACATGTGCTTCACATTTAAAACATATTACTTTAGTATTAATGGTTCTGGATTTTGAAACCAACCAGTTTAGAATTATAGTGATCAAGGAATTCACATGAAGGCATTGCCAATGGTTGAATCCGTAAATATTCAACAGACGATAGATTTATAATATAACTACTTGTGCAATATGATATCCATGGACCTTTAGGAGAAGGTGCAGGTTGCAAAAGAAGAAAGGTCACTTTGATACAGTTGTTGCTTTTGTAGCATGGTTGCTGGAAACAACATTCCAGGATCATAGTAAAATTTTTATCCTTTATTTTATTTTCTTCTTAGCCTTTTATTGAAATGAGGTATAAGGGGCTGGAGCATTATTTTGTTATATTAAGTAAAATTTCTCTTTTTTAATTGGACTTTCCTATTATTTTTCAACAGTCTACTTCCATTATTGAATAAATACGTTGTTGATGCACTGCCGAATTCAGGAAGCAAAAGAACAAGACGCTCCTTTCAATTTATGAAGAAAGGTCTCAAGATCTTCAAAAGGCCTACTTGTTTCAATATATAACTAGATAAGACATAGGGTTAACTGCAGTTACACCCCTGTCATACTATTGAATATAACCTCTTATACCTCGTAAACTACTTTGTTAGCACCAATAAACCCAACCCTCCCCCAACCCAAACTTTATACAACATGATTTTCCCCCTCGAATTAGAAGGCAATTTATTATTATTATTTTAAGGAAAATTGAGACAAGTAGTTTACGGTCTCATGATTCCAATGTTACATCTCGACATAGCCATATGAGGCTAAGAGAATGTCTGTGCTTATAGAGTTCTATTATGGGGCTGTATCTACAATGAACCCTGAAATATATCATTTCTCACTCTATAGACTTTGACATGGAATAAGAACTAGGATCATCAACGTGATACAAACATTCTTATTTCAATAAATAATAGACAAAAAACCTAAACCATAAATGTCCACTAAACTCCAAAGTTCTGGCTCCTAAGAATTCTAATGAACTACTAAACAACCCGTCTTCTCATTAGAGCAGTTTAGTGCGTGCGTCTGATTTCTTGTAGTCGGAAATGCATTGCATTTTCGACTACATTTTGTCCCAAATACATGCAACTGGAATGACAATCTATGTGCTTGAATCAATTTGTCTCCAACATCTTCATGTCATTATAAAAGTATTAATACTTCTTAACTACTTTTTGATCTGATTCAAATACAGAATCAATCAAAATCATTTTATTATACAACCTAAAAGGTTGAGGTGGAAATGTTTCACACAAAATTCTCAAAATGTTGCCACAACACTCTTCATTCTGAGTATACTTGCAACAATGAGATTTGAACCCTATTCTATTTTTACCACTGCATGGCGGACCTACATGTTATCATTCCAAGTACATGTGAACCAGGACCATCGATATAAATAGGGTTATTTGCACTTTAATGCCCCCAAGTTTCATCTTCTTTTAACTTTCCCCCGAAGTTTTTAAATCGCCATTAATTTGACAATTTAATCCAAACCTCTAACTTCGTCTCTCACTTTGCCCAAACTCAAAAAACTAAAATTTCATAAGATATTTGTTTCTCGATCACTTCTCTATGTTGATATACCTAAACAAAATAGACTTCAAAATAAAATTTCACAATATCGAAGTTAAAAAAGGGTGAAACAACTTTTGGGTATTAAAGTGTAAATAACCCATATAAACATCAACAGAAACATCCAAATCTCATACCCTGGTGTAGGACCCGCAACTGCGAGCACGCAGCCACAACTGATGCAACAGCGACGCACCCAACACCCACTCCCTCCCTCCTCATCCTCTCAAACACCTCCACCGCCTCCTCCGGCCTCCCACTCTGCACCAACCCCGTCACCATCGCATTCCAAGCCACCCCATCTTTCTCCCCCATTCCATCAAACACCTTCTCTGCATCAAAACTCTGCCCGCTCTTCATGTACATGTCCATCACCGCCACCGCCACGAATGGGTTCCTCACATATCCTAGCTTCACCACCTGCCCATGTATCTGGGCCCCACCCGATAGCTCGGATGAAAGGGAACAAGCCTTGAAGAGGAGGGGGAAAGTGTACTGATTGGGCTGGATGTTGCTGCCGAGCATTTTGATGTAGAGGTGGATTGAGGTGAGGAAGAGGGAGTTGAGGTTGTGGGACTGGATTAAGGAATTGAATAGGAACGCATTTGGGTCATCTGGGTAGTGACCGAAGGCTGAAATGGCTGAGCCCAGATCGCCGAATTTTCCGTAGGCGGCGATGAGATTAGGGATGAGGGGTTTGGGCTCTGGGGATTTGAGGAGGACGGCATGTGTTTGCTTTAGAGAGGAGAGGGATTTGCAGGAGTTAAGGGAGTTTGGATCCAGTAGTCGAAGAGAATCAGAAGAAAAACAGAGGAGCTCCATTTTTTTTCTTTTTCTTGGCTGACTCGCAACTCCCAAGGAAATTGGATTCCCTCCAATTACATGTAGAACAACAGTTACTCTTCAAGTATGAATGCTTTGAACTTACTAAGTTTGCAAATACACCCTTAGTGATTCTGTTTAAAAAATTCTTTGACCACGAGGGAGAGAAAACTGTTTCCCGACATATATAAGCCCTTCAAGTATCGGTTATTGAGGATTTATCGAACGGTCAAAATTTATATCGGATAGTATATATTGGGGATATCTCGGGGATGAGTAATATTTATCGGAATGACAATACCGGATGATGATATACATAATATAATATTCTAATATGTAATCTAACCATACTTAATGAAATATATACATACCAAAATGTATATAATTATGTTTAGGATTACTAGCCAATGGTAGAAACTAGGACCGGGTCGGGATTAAAGTGCATTGAACATGTGCCCGTTACCCGAAATCAAAAGTCAAACCAAAATCCGGTAATTCCGGTTTTTGGGCCGACAAGCCGATAACTCACTTCATCGCCACATTATCAGCGATAAACATCCAAAAACAATAACTGATTTAGAATTAAGCTTATCATAGTGGAAAGCCCCCAAAACCAATAAATCGCCGATAATATCAGTTTATCGGCCGATATTTAAAACATTGTTATTTTCAAAATCAATAAACTTTATTGCACCTTTTCATATTATTAGTGTATATGTTATTTATCTTCCTCCCAAAATGAAAGTATATCAAAGCAAGCTTCCTACTAGATTGACTTAGATGAAATAAAATTGAGTGTTGAACACCTCAATTTATCCAAAAGAGGAAGAATGAAAACAGAAAGACTAATTTACTTTTCCTCGAATTATCAGGAGTACAGAAAACAAAATGACCAATAATTTTAACAAAATGGAGTTTTGCATGAAAACAAATAACACAGTATGGGCACTTTTCAAGAATATCTGTAACTTCTTCGTAAAATTGGGATTAAATGGAGGAAATAATTTCCCATCAATATTACAGAAATGAGGGGTATCTGTGTTGAGGCAAATTTCACCTCCAAATGAAGAAACTCCCAAAAAAAAAATTTTAAAGTAAAAACATAATACTACAAAGGGAACTATAAAAAAAAGATCTGTCTGAATTCCGTGGGGATAATATGAAATATGAAAAGAAAATGAAAATGAAAACCCTTTTACTCTAGACCTTGCTATCAAGCTCGCTGGACTCTAACTTCTGAGACTTCTCATTAATTGTGGAATAACTTCGACGTTCTTTGCCTCCAGGCTTTGATGTTGCATTTCCATACCATATCATTCCTATTACTGCTAAAATCATGCCAAGAACTACATGAAGATTTAAACCCTCTTTTCCAAATAAAAAGAATCCTAAAATTAGCACGAGAATAGTCTTCATGTGACCGATAACTTGAAAAGATACTGCTGTGAATCTCCCGATGCAAATGAATTGACTGAGATTGGTTCCTACCGCAATGGTGCATGACATGATGAGGAAGTACTGCAGGAATAACAGCACAAATCGTTAAGACACAAGACTAAGTGACAAAATATGGGCAAAAGAATACTAATTACCAAGCACTGAAGGTGTTAAAATGATACCGAGACAGATAAAAATTTTGAAGTAGGTAGGTATAACATGGGAAGGACCCAGAAATTAAAACAAGGGTAAATTTCATGAGTTTTCACCCTGAAAATACACCCTTGAATAGTTCTTTGTCCAACTCACGAATTTCCATCCCCTTATAGCTAAAGGCGATGAATCATGCAGATTGTTTATTTGAGGGTGGACACTAGATATTAGTAGGCCCATAAGGAAAAAATCATGTGCCATAGCTAATAATCTTTCTGATAAAATGCAGCAGCAAGTCCATTATCACAAAATTTTGGGGCCGGCTGCATATATAGAGTACAACAAATAGCCACATTAAATGAAGAGCTATAATCCAATATTTGTATGTGTGTACATGGCACCTGAAATTTTTGCATGCCTGCATGTATGAGTGAGGGCATGCCTTCGTGTGTAAAAAGTGCAGTCAAAGAGTAACTTGTAAAATGTGAAATCAAAGTTGAAAGGTATTATCCAAACTCACCACCGCATTTAGATTATAGTCAAATGCATCTATTCTTTTGCTTGTCAACCAAAAATCGATGAAAGGCCCTAGTATTAGCAGTGATGCAGCCTGTACTGGAGCAGTATGACCAAGGAGGTTAAAAGATCCGAGCGAGTACTTCCTCTGAAGAAAGTGAACATACTACAGGAGAAGATTCAATGGTACGGTAAGTTTATGGGTTCAAAGAAATGGGATAATTCACATAATCAAAATTCAATATACTAAGAAAACTAATTATCAATTAAGAAGACTAAATACAAAAATAAATATGGTTTGTAGTTCTCAATAAATTGTACTACCACCCAACAAACAAATTACATATGTAAAATATGTGCATGTACCCATAGCACATCAATCTTCTGTTATGAAACATCAACTAAGATTTTGAACTGAACATTTGAGATTGGTTACATAAAAACTTTTACGATTCATTGTGTATGCTATAATAACTCATCTCAAAAAGACTAGCTACTGTTGTACACCAGTAGTCACCATGGACCAGTACTGAAGTAAAACATTCAACAAAGAGCAGGAGAAAATGTTCTAACGAATGGATTAAACATAGATGCCACTAATGAGAACATAGTCAATTTACGAAGGTAAAATAGATGCATAAAATTTTTAGGGTTAACTGCAGATAGACCTACTATAGCCCAATTGTGGATAGATCCCCTATAATTCTATTGGTGACAAACCCCTGGAGTGAATTTTTGTTTCTTAAAGCACTTGAGCAGTATTACAGGTGGTCCATCCACACAAATAGAACTACGTGAGGTCTATACACCATTGGGCGATAGTACACGGGCTATCCGCAATAAACCCAAAAGAAAATTTTAGATTTCAGTGAAAACGTCAAATTCCAACATTTCAGACATTTATAGAGGTCACGCTCACACACACACATGGAGTTCATATAACTTACATATTGTTGTAATGCAGTGCTCCAGACCGCTATAACAGCTGCTATCAAACCTTTAGTGTTTACACTCACATCATTAACAGTACAGACTGCAACGCCTGCAAGAACCACCATTATGCTGAGCTTTGTGTCTCGGGAGTAATGTATCTTGTCAAACAGAACTTCTAGAAGACATGATACTGGGATCATACACAACTTTGCAATCTGAAATGATCTTTATGTCAGTTTTAGCCTATAGAAATATTTCATATATGTTTAATAGAAACCAACCTGATAGAATCCAACTGAGTTCCACATTAGACTAACATTCATCCCTACTATTGATAGATTTGCAAAAAAGACAAACTTAATCAGATCTGGCAATGGTAAATGGGAGGCCTGAATGTATCCCAACCAGCGAAGTACCAAAGCCATAAGAGTAGTGGTGGCAAAATGCAGTCCAGTGAGTGTTGTAGCTGCAGCAAACAATCAGAGAACATGATATCAGAACTGGCAAAGTCAGAGACGTATGAGATAACTGTTAATAACAAAGTATTTCACATGTGGAATATCTAATCAGTGATGAAATTTAAAGAATGACCATACGCAGATTATCTAAAAGTAAAGTTTATTCGATCTATTCCCGTCAGAGTACACACCAAGATCAATGAAATCAGTAGAAAGATGGAAAGTTGAAAGCAAAATTGCAAATTCAGTTAAAATATTTGTCTAATAATTTTTTCATCATCTGCAATATCCTGAGACCACATATGGAAATACCTATGATCAGGGGCGAAGCCAGGATATCTATCCAGGTCGAGCACTAAACAGTCAAGCATTTTTTTTAATTGATATATTTTGTTCCATAAGAAAAATATATTATTATTTATATTATAAGAGAAAATACTTGTAAAGCAGACTTTTTATTAAAATGGAATGAGTATTATCATTTTAGGTGTATTATAATTGAATGGGTGATTTAATTGATGTTCACACATGACTTTAGCTTTAAAAAATTTAAAGATGAAACTTTTGGTGCAGCACACAATAAAATGAAAGTATGTAGTGGCTAATGTGTAAATATAGCTCGATGCATATGTACCTAAGCCTAATATGCATAGAAGTGTGCTCAAATTCAGGTTGGGCACTTGCCCAACCTGAGCTACATGTGGCTCCGCCCTTGCCCGTGATACACTACTTTATACTAGTAACAATATATAGGATACCCCAGCGTAAAATAAAATACTGGACCACCTATCTAGAAAATTTTGAGTTAGATTTGAACAAGGTACAAAAACTCTTCTAGCAGAAGATTATACAGCCATAAGTCCTTTAAGTTAATAATTGCAATAATTGCCTATATTTCGTATAGCAATACCATACAGAATTGAGCAAATGTGGCAAGACACAATTATTAGCATAGAAAATGAATCAGAAGTCCTAACAAAAAAAATTATTTATCCAACAACCTTAGAAGAAATAATCATGGAATTATAGCATATTATATGTTCTTTATGCCACATTTCTAACATGTAAGTAGATTTTCTTTCCATGTACTGGATTCAAATAATCATGCAACAAACTTAGAAGAAATAACCATGCACAACCTTATAGAAGAAATAACCATGCAACAACCTTAGAAGAAATAATCATGGAATTATAGCATATTTTATGTCGCAGTAATTAGGTCCATGTACTGGATTCAAATGTTTGGTCAACATGTCAGGTCTGACCTGACATACCCCAACATTATATTGATCGCAATGTTAATGCTGAACAAGAAACTTAGCTCATGAATTGCAATACTATTTTGTCAATCATGTACGTAGATTTTCTTTCCTCTTTTCAGTTGTAAGTCATTAACCCCAAACATTTCAAATATATTTGAAGTACATATAAATATCACTGATAGTAAGAATACGTTTATTATTGACAACACCATAAATTTAAAATGTATAGATGCTCAATTTAGGATTATAATTCACTTTATAATAACCCATATTATCCCCTCCCTATCTAGGTTTAGCATGGCTTAATTAGATTTTTTTACTCTTAGTGAGGAGGAGGTAATATGCAAATTTAGAATGACTGAGGAGTCTTAAGCATTTTACTCAACAAAAATCACATGCATTGGGTGATTCTATTTATTTTATTTTGATATGAGAAGTGCTCAACTTTCCTTGGGGGTAATGGTGCCAAGAGACAAATGGTGTTGCCTCCCCCATGTGAAAATTAAATAATAATTCCTCACCAATTCAATTCCCAGCTGGAGTGAAAACAAAAAGAGAAGGAGAGATAGTAGAAGAAGAGAAAGAAAAGCCAGGGATCTTCAACCTTGAGGTATGATACATTCTAAACTTAACAAAGTAAATTCTCGTAATTTATAGCAATATAAATGTGGGAGGAAAACTAGTTTGATTGTTAAATGAGAATCAAGTTATAAATTGATGTTGGGTTCATGAAGATAAAGTTAATAAAATCCGCTGAGGACCTTACCGAAGGCCACCAGCAAGCACCAACTCCTGCTACTCACCCCCGGCCATGGCGATGAGTGACAGTCTTTGAGCCGAAACCAAGAAAAAAAACTATATATGGTGATACCTATCTAATGTAAGTATACTATGCTAAAATTGAGCATGTTCACTGTCATGCCTGAAAACCGCGGTGGATGGATAACTCAGGTCACATGATAGCTATGACATGCATATGAAACAAGTTTCGTCCACGTGTTAAGCCTGAGCACTTCAATCACATAGCATTTTGCAGCAACAAATGTATAGCACTTGCTGCTTGTGGAGATTCAGAGCAAAGCTACAAATACGAGTTCTCTCAACTCCAAACCTATAGAAAATAAGATATTGTACATGCACCATATTTGATAAGACTGCTCGAACTATAAAAGTATGGCTTCTGCGCGAAATCACTTTCCAGTATCTTGTTGGCAAATCTTCACTTCAACCTGCACTTAGATGGATATTAAAAGGGTTGAAAAAGCCATAGGGTGAGCCAAATCTCAACGAGTACATTCCACAGTGGTGCTTTTAACAAAGGTAACTATTATCTCAACAACAATGTGACTCAACTTCTTCATTTGCAGCTTTTGAAGCATATAAGTTTGTAAGATAATAAATGCTACATGTTATCATAAGAAACTAAGACAATAGTTCTAGTTCTAGTTCTTTCTTAACTGCAATATGGTTATAAATCAATGTCGTGAACAATTGGTATAAGACTTAAAATCATGATAAACACAAGAAAACCGAAGTAGAATGTTTGAGAGAAACAAAAATGATTGTCATTTTACTCACTTGACCAACAGATCACTTGAACTATAATGTCGATAATCACATTCACGCATTTGGCAATAATCCCCTCACTTGGCAAGCTAAATCTATGAATTATCTCCCAGTAGCAATATACACTTGGCCTTACCATAGGTTGTAGCCTTACCTGGAGTAAGATACACTTACCCTTACAATAGGTTACCTGTCAGCCCCATCACTCATGCCCAAAAAGGCTATTTCTCTTCTGTTGAACTGACAACTTCACTTATACGTGCATCCAATACCTTATGGCTGACTCGATCACTACACTTCGTAATGGACTTCTGGGGTTTTTATACTGAGAATCATGATCAAATTCACTTTTTTCAAAATCCCAAGATCAGGACACAAATAAATGCATAAAATCCATAAATTATTCTGTAAGCTGTGTCAAACACCTATTTCTCCATTTCCATTAAAATAAAAAGAGATTCATATTTATCTTAATGGTATATGAACAACATTGATTTATTACAATTTGCCTGGGTTGCATATCATGTTGTTTTAGTAATCATCATATTTCACAATAAAGCATATTCAACCCCAATCCTCATTAATATATAATTAGGAGCACATATATAACCATTTTTCACCACACAAATAAATGGTCAACCCTATGTATATATATATATATATATATATATATATATATAGGCTATTTATTGACTTCAAAATTAACTGGTGAGTAATCTACTCACCTCTCTACTGATATGAGTGTTCAATTATGATTCCCTTCATTTGAACAAGGTCCTCGAGGTTGAAGATCCCTAGCTTTTCTTCCTCTGCTTCTTCTATCTCTCCTCTCTATATCTCACTCTCTTTCTTTTTGTTTTCAGACCAGAAGAGAATTGAAATGTTGAGGGTTTTTATTTAATTTCACATGGGGGAGTCAAGAGAACACTCGTCTCTTGTCATTCCCTTCATTTGAACGAGGTCCTCAAGGTTGAAGATCCCTAGCCTTTCTTCCTGTGCTTCTCCTATCTCTCCTCTCTATATCTCACTCTCTTTCTTTTTCACTTGCAGACCAGAAGAGAATTGAAATGTTGAGGGTTCTTATTTAATTTCACATGCGGCAGTCAAGAGAACACTTGTCTCTATATGTCCCCAATGAAAACTGAGCACTTCTCATACCAAAATAAAATTAAAAAAATTTAACCAGTGCATGTCATTTTGGTATGTAAAATGTTACTCCTTAGTCATTCCAAATTTGCATATTGCCCCCTTTCACTAAAAAGGAAAAAATAAACTAATTAAGGCTTGCTAGACCTAGTTAGGGAGGAGATAGTATGGGTTATTATATATTGGCCCAAATGATCGTTTATATAAATAGATTTATAGATATGAGGGAGCACTCGAATTGGCGAACATTATTTTGATCAGGACACATCGACACCTACACCTTCAGATCGAATGTTTTCCACCACAAAGTATACATCAAAGAATAACATTTCCTATTGAGATATTAGGGTATATTTCTGCAATTTATCTTCAAGAGACTCAAGAAAACTCAAGTGAAGACAAGATTCTAGCTGCTTTAAGAATAGAACATGAGTACCCACTACTAATTTTGCCATCAGGTAGTTTCTTATTCATTTAGAGATCAACTTTTGAATCACTCTGGACCATAGGAAGCCTATCCATCAAGCGGAGGCTGTTGAGGTTGATAGTTCTGACTCAGGTGTTTGTCATGGCATGGCCGGAGGCTGTTGAGGTTGACAATTCTGACTCAGGTGTTTGTCATAGCACAGCCGCACAGGTCACATGAAGAGAATAATGATTAATTCCTCCACATGTGATGATATATTGATGTCTACTTGGAAACCACACTTAAACTTACTCATCCTCCATTATGGAGGGATCTCCATTCTCTCAGCATTTTGCAGATGCTAAAGTTCAAAAATTGTTTGCGAGTTTCTTAAGTTGTAGGAATAGTTGGAAAAAAGAAACCAGCCCCTCCTGTTGTGAGATAATGGGAAGACACATATAATCTGTGCCCCAGCCCAATAAAGTCATCTCTATAAAAACTACAATAAGTGGGTCTACCTTTTTTCATTAAAAATCCAGTATGGTGAAAAGAGAAAGGGAGCCCCTTAATTTAAATGTCAAAACGACAAGAAATGCGTAAACTAATCAAATCTCAGATAAGGTCCTGCCAAACAATTCCATATGTACTTTTATTTAACATTCAAGAGTGACAGATATACCAGTACGAAATAAGAATGTGGAACAAAACATTTGTCAAAATACCTACTCTAAATAAACATCAAAATCAAGCATAATATGATACATAATGATAATATGTAACCAAAGAATATACCAGTGTCTTAACTCTTAACAGTAAAATGTCAGAATTATTAAATAGTGCATTTCAAGCATAGGTGCATCTATAGTGAACTGTTTCTACTCAGTGGGGATCATGCTTTAAAAGATCCCAAACGTTGTTATACTCTGTTTCGTCAGAAATTGAAAATTAAGAATTCAAGGATCTCTAGTGCTTGAAGAATTTGAATATACAAGACTATACTAGTTGTTTAGTAGCAAATGAAAGGACAGAATAAACTAAATAATGCAAATGAAAGTCTGATAAGTTTACCAAAACTGAAGCCATGAGTAGCCATTAGGGCTTTATTAACCATGATGATCCCAACAGAAGTTACAATATTGAACGACCATGCCGCGACATCAAGTGCCGCCTTTTTATCTGCCTTACTTGCTGGTGCCATAGCGCAAATATATATTACCCTCTTAACTTGCTGAAATCACCACAAATTAGCTCCCATAGCAACAATAATTGTTTACCTGATAAAAACGGAGGGATTTAGAAGATAACAAGTTAGGTGCATAAGAAAATCATAAGAAATCAAAGAATGTACGAATGATTCATGAAGTGAATGGTTGTTATTTTAGATAAGAAAGTCAGATTATGCTCAGATAAAATGTTGGGAAGTAAAGAAGACTACAAAATCATCTCATTTAATACAAGAACGCATCTGATTTGGCCTATGTGATGTTTTAACAGATTCCTGAAATCAGAATACGGAATTTCCATCTAAATTCACAGATCCAAACTCTTCCATCTCTCTCACCATTCACAATTTAACTTACAAAACTAGCTATTCCCTCTATAATAATTTCACCAGATCCTGAAACCGATGACAGGGTTTATAAGTTAATCTAGATCACAACTCTAACTCTTCCTACGTGTTCTGATAAAAGTAAACCACTTCAGCACACTATACAGGATTCAACTGACTTAAGAAACACTATCCATATTGGGCTATATAAATTTTGCTGTTTGCCCAAAGGAAAATTAGTAATTCAGTTACAAGGTCATCGCTTGTGATAGACCGAAGATAATATCATGGGAAGACACAATATAATTTTCTGTGTCTACCTTAACCAAAAAAGAAAGCCTGTAGATGATATTACAACTGTAACCTAGAAAATAGCAAACTGTAGAGCATAGATAATCAAAACAGAAGTTTTAATTTTGATAAAGATCAATGACATTAAATCACGAAGCATCACGAAACCAACACAATCATATGCATCCTACACATGCATAATGATGCGACTGGAAATAACAATTCCACCTCATAATTCTCTTCTAACTCCTTATCCACCATTATGTATCAGCAACCAAGTAGGCAAAAGATCACTCTTTTTATCATTTGGAGTAACAAAATCGATATATTAATATGAAATGAGCAAATTTAACAACTGAAAACAAATTGGGTCACTATAAACATAGACCACGACTGGTTCTAGCCTGATACAGCAATTGGGTCGTTCCCAAATTTGAAGAGTGGAACAACTGAAGCACTAATTGAAGATTTAGATCCTCTCTACCGATTCTAATCTTGAAAATTACGCAATTAGTAGTCTATCACATCAATAACAAAGTAAATTTGTAACCAATTTAACACAACTTATATTCATTACGAAAAAAATTTTCAGAAACAAGAAGGAACTCACCAGAGATCTAGAGATCAAGGGCTTCAGGAATCCGCCGGCAAAAACTCAAAGAGAGAAAAAAAAAGAAACAGCACTATAATAAAGATCTCATTTCAAATCTAGAGGG
>BQKN01001089.1:1008381-1035307 GCA_022839385.1 Asparagus kiusianus
GGGGGGGGCTTTTTATTTCATTAATTAATTAACTAAATTACTTAATTAATTAATTAACTCTCTCTCTCTCTTAGTCCGTCTGTTTGTTTTCCTGCTGTTTCTTCTCTCTCGACTCTCTCTGAAGAATGTGCGCCAAAAACACTGCTGGCTGTTTTATTATTATTTTTTAGGGGGGGAAAGGGGGTAAATTAGTCCTGCGTCCCCCACGAGAGTAACATGCTCCGAGGGCGTGCGCCTCCTCGCCACATAACAGCATACAGTAGATCTGTCCTGTTAGTGAAAGCCACGCCGTAATACTAAAGTGGGTCCCACTGTTCATGCTAATAAGCTCCTAATGAAGATCAAAGTTGTGGAAGAGACCAGTCTCCGTGCTCACCGGTTACCTAGCATAGCTCATCTTTATTGACTTTAATTGATGGCTTTGAAGTTCTAATTAAGCAGATTTTTTTTTTTCACTTTAGTTGAGAAAAGTGATTTGAGTTGCATTTTGTAAAATAGTAGAGAAAAGTGATTTGAGCTGCATTTTGTTTTAAAAAAACTATTTTTGCTAGCCCTTTCATCAATTAAAAATTTGATGTCGCTCATAAGTTAGTTAAAACATATTAGGAAATGTAGTATAATAAAAAGAACGTGCAACGTCGCATTTACGAGAGTTAGAAGATAAACTCCCAACTTTAACTCTCTGGCAAGCTAAGAGGGTGATTTGAATGCGACGCTAATCTTAAATTACTAACGTCAGTTTCTCTTCAGATTAACAATTGATCCAACTCTCACGATAAAAAAAATAACTCCATCCATAAGTATCAATGACATAAGAAGTTTGTTAGAATGAAACTGATATGTACTTATATAGGTGATTTGAATATTGAATTAACCCTCTATTTTAAAATTTTATTATTTCCAATCCATTATACCAAAACTTCTAGTAGTACTTAAGTTCTAATTTATTGCTAATATATAGCAAAAAAAAAAAAAAATCCCCAGTCATGTATCTTGCGAACACGATTTTCGCATGATATACGCATATCCAACACTCATGTAATGAGACCCTAAAAAGTTTTTCCCCCCAATTCATTCATTCATTCATTCACTTAAAAAAGTAAAAAGAGTAACTAAAGGTTTCACCTTTTAAGAACAGACTATATCTTCACTGAAAAAGTAAAAGATATGAAGATATGTCACATAATACCAAATATGTCCAATCGTTATCAAATCAGAAAAGGAGAGGATTCTAACGAGGCCGCGTCCATTAATAAGAATAACATTGTTACATAATGAAGACGCGCCAAGATAACATCATTAGTGAAGTTATGAATCAATATCAATCATCCCCCATTATAATGCAATAAATAGAAGTTCAAAAAGAATACAGAAACCAATAACCAAGAGCAAGTTCCTTCAGGAGAACATGCAGCTTCCTTTAGCTCAACATAGGATAAGACTGAGAAGGAAATGAGTAGCGTATGATGGTGCGTGCAGACTAGCAAGCATTACATCTCTCTCTAAAACCATACAAGTACAAATGCTTGCGTGCATCCTTGTTTTAATTTTCATTTACATAAAGTTATTCAATCAGGGATATAATATCCAAACATATGACTTTCAAGGTGACAAATAACCCATGATGATCATATCATATATCAGAGAGAAATTAAAGAAACATCGATCAGTTGCCATCATGAGCCAGCAAACTCTCCAAAATGAACACACCAGCTTTTAGCCTTGAAGATGTCATGTTTTAATGCATACGAAATGATCTTTGATTATTTGCTCCCAGATTGATGATCCCAAATGCCATCCATATGCCTTGCCTTTCATATACATTATTCATCAAAAGGGGGAGATCATAAATTAGACGAATATGAAAGTGTTCATATACAATATATTCATCAAAAGGGGGGAAATCGAAAATTAGAGGAATATGAAAATGAAAGTTCATGACATGGTAATGAATGTACTGAATACATGTCCGTTGTACTTAAAACACATAGAAGAAAGACAAGAAAAGAGAGATTTTATTTGAAGAAATGAGAAAAGAAAGAAAAACTATATGCACATTGCACAATGAGGGACTAGAAATAAAGCCTAGAAAAATTGGTTGGAAGCAGTTAAAGTACATGATAATGATTGACTCGGTGGAGGGAGACCCATCAAGAGAACTGAATGGAAAAGTAGATTTATGTATATAGCCAAACCCCAAAATTTTGGTTAAAGGCTGTGTTGTTCCTGTTGTAGACAAGAAAGATAAAAACTATCTCATGCATGCATGACATTATTCATTAGATATACATTTGTGAAAGTCACTAGTGTGCTATATATTAAACGAACAACTCAAATTTACTTCTTTGGAACATTTTGACACATAAATTTTCAGACTTTATTAGTTTTTGCCTATGTGGAAATAAATGTCATGCATTGATTGGCTCAAAAAAATCCCACTTGTATTATAAGTTAAAAGAGCTATTTTCATGATGAAGTCACAAAAAGAAAATTGGCTATGCAATCATAGACTAAATATTTGAAGAATCACATATGCAGTTATGTTGTATTGTTGGTTCATACTTCAATTGTCACGCCCCAAGCCCGTGAGCCCATTGGCACAGTGTAAGTCGTGGCGCAGTGTAAGTCATAGGGCCCATTGAGAGCAACTCATTATTTGGTTCAATCCATTGTCAAAAAGTGTTAGCATGTGATACCCCGACACGACAATTTTGGCATCGTACCCGTGTCAGGTGCGGTTTGGGTACGTTTCCGCACCCAAACGGAGGGGACACGAGAGCAGCTCATTTCCCACGTGTCGGGGAAGCTCGGAGATCGAAGACGAGGTCGGGGAAGCGTCGGGGAAGCTTTGACGAGGTCGAGGAAGCTTCGAAGAGGAACAGGGTTTCGGTAACGAGATATTCTCGTGGCGACGTCAGGAGAGAAATGGGATCTAGGGTTTTCAGTTAAGTTGGGGTTGGGTTTGTTTATTTTCAGCACCCGTTTTGATTTTTATTTTATTTTTTAAATAGTTAGGCGGGTCATTTAAGCGGTCCGTTTAAGCTCTTTTTTATGCTTATGTGGAATATAATGTCAAAGAGTTTACTTTATAATTTTAAGGAATGAGCTTATTTCTCAATTTGAAATTAAACATAGTAAAATTGCTATAGTTTATATAATTGTTAATTTTTAATATATATATATATATATATATCAGTCGTGTCCCCGTACACTACTTTTTACAAATTTGCCGTGTACCGTACCCGTACCTATGCAACCTTGGTGCTAGCACTAGTGCTATCGAGTCTTTTAACTTCACTATTGCACCCTTCAAATGTTGCTCACTCAATATTAGATGTGGGACTATCTTGGGGTATTACATCAATTTTCTTCTTCTCTCATTTCTTTGTTTTCTTATAAATTGACATGCATCTCTTATTTTCCTCTCTTAGAAATTGGAAGATATGCTTACAGTTACTAGGAAGAACGAAAAATAACTAGGATTTCTTTTAAATTTAAAGTACATAAAAGATTGATCCTCTCATTTTGTTATGTGATGGAGAAACTTCTATTTTTATGATAGTTTTGGCCAAAAAAATACGTAGATAATAGCTATTTTATATACGCTTGAAAGTGTTAATCCAAAAACAAGCAAAGAGGTAGCATTTTGATCAAAACTAAAGAAATAAACATCACTAAAAATGACAAAAACTAGTTGTTAAGCCATAAATCCTAAATAGTTTTGAATAAACTCTTCACATGTTATGCATTATTGTTGCATCTCATCTTTACTCCCTTAACCTTCCTCTTTCAATTGATGATGATATTGGTTCATGCTTCTTGTTTCTTTTCTACATTTACTGAGAAAATGCGAATTTTCAATTTACCGGATTCCGATCAAGCTTTGATTTTGATCAATCAATGGTGGAGCTAGTTATTTTGATTTGATCAGAACTTAGAACATACTAACACCTATTTTGCAGCAGTAAAGCATGGGTTCACAAAAAAATATACCATTAATTACATTTTTTGATGCCCACAAAACCATAGTTAATCATATAAATAGGTTTTTTACTGGGAACCACCCTAAGGCTCTATTTCGCGTTACCATCCTTAATTACTCGAGGTTTAGAAAAAGTAACCCGAGTTTAAAAAGAGCAACCCGATGTGCCATTCTATCAACATATAACTACCTATGCATATTTTCATCCAATTTTTTAGTTAATATTAATGAAATATCGATTATATCCCTAATGGGATCACAGGTAACTCCCTTAGTTTGGGTTTATTAATGAAACCACCTCAAAGTTCCAGTCTATCTCACCAAATTATCCTTAATTATCCAAGTTTCACAATACGATCCTAAATTACAGTCCTCTTGGTTGTAATTAAGATGATGCTACAGAAGGATGATGACAACGAAGATGATTGTGGTTAAGGGTGGTATTAATAAAACTTGGGTAATTAAGGGTGGTATCACAAATATAGGCCTTAACGTAGGGGTTGTTCCTTGCAAATGTCCCATTAGAGGTATATTTGGTTTTCCATTAATATTAATGAAAATTATACAGGAATGAGTATAGGTGGTTACATGTTGCTGGAATGGCATATAGGGGTGGTTTATTGAAACTCGAATAATTAAGGATGGAAACATGAAATATGACCTAACTTAGGAGCGGTTCCATTTAAATAAATAAATTAAAGAAACCTTTTCATCCATAAATATAAACCCCGCAAAAAAAAAGAAACATTGATGCAGCTATCGTGCTAAAGTTAGGTGCAGGAAAACCCTCTAACCCACAGAATACTCTCCTTGGGTTTGAAACTAGGAAAATGGTGTAACTAAATTTTTTTTGAGGCAATATCTTATTGTTTATTTGAATATAAGTCGCAGCCAAGATGTAAGTACAGAGCTCCCACAATCCAACCCCACCACTTAACAACAAGGCTTAAACTGATTTCTTGATGTCAAATATGCCATAATATCTTTATAGAGGTAACTCTCTCCTTCTCCAATCTACAAACATAAATCATAATGCCAATACCAACTAATATGCAACACCAATATTACTACTAAGTAGGAATTCATCAATTTGACAGTTAGTTGTTAAAGTTGTCTTGTGGGATTTATTTTAACCACATACCTATGATTATCCCTATGCCAGTCTCTAATGACCTAACAATATACCATAGGCCTAACCCTAAATTTGTTATTCCCTACCAAATAGCAAATAAATTATTCCGACCACATAATTGGTATGTAACGAATTTAAACAATAGAGTATGTAAGCACAGATTGATGAAGAGTTTAAATGTGTTTCCCACTATGTAGTACAAAGCTTAAGACTTTATTTTTCCTGACTGACTAAATCATTTGAATGCATTGTGTCACTGCATGTACAAAAGTAACACTCACGTGAAAGTTTTTAATGCCAAGTATCGACAAAAAAACTATTTAAATTTTCGAAAGAGAAAATCATGTTTATCTTTGCTTGAAAGATGACATGTTGTATAACTGCACAAGGAGTATCAAAGATGTGGCAGGGTCTTTTTTCTAGCTTTTTATTTTATTGTTTTGAAAAGCTTAGAGAAGACTCCCTTTACCCCCTTCAAAGAGGGTTCTTCTCTCTCCTCTTTTGCTTAGTCTTATAGGTGGATTCATCTAGATGGAGTGACAGCTAAAAAAATTAACTCAAAAGAATAATAGAAAATCGAAAGGAGTGTGAAAAATGTGTTCCTAGAAAGGATAAGAGAAGAGGGTGCAGTAGAAAAAGATTCAAAAGAAATACAATGATGCTAGCTTATTAAAATATACATCTAGCTTTACAGCCTCAATTATGACTATGGAAGAACAATTAGTGTGGGAGTGAGGAGAGAAGACTGGAGAAGGGGAAAATTGTATTTAAGAAATAGGAAAAGGAAAAAAGCAATCTAAAACAAAATCATCAAAAAACTAGTTTGGAATGTAGAATTTACTATATCTACAAAGTGCATGACATCAAATATACATGTAGAGTGAATATTACCTTAATTTATGCAAAGGTGACTACATCGTTTTCCATTATAAACTAGGTTAGAATAACCCTTTGTGTGATTATAGTTCACCTAACATATATTTCAAACTAAAAATGTGATTGAATTGCTTACAGAAGTATATAGGTAGTAGATTACATCTAAGGTTTTGAGTGGGCCTAGGGTTGAAGAACTTATTCATATAGTAGGCAAAACATAGAACTCAAAATGAAATTTGCAAATAAGCAGTTTACTTACAGACAACCCATATGGAAATTTACAACTTTCGCAGTAGCCCCGTGTATGGAAAATTGTAAATTAAAGATGTGACACTACATTATCAGGACAAATGGATTTAGCCACAGCCGAACAAAACTTTAATGTTCAGTTCTGGGAAGCAGAATCAATTATTTCTAAAGACCACACTGAGTATTAAGTATCAAAACAACCAAGATAACAAAAGATATCAAAGGAATCACATTTAGACTATTTAATGCATAATTAACATGGAGAAAGTTAAGTTCATAAAAATTGTTAAAGCGTTAAATAGAATGCATGTTTCAGCAGAAAAGAGAAACCAAGTATTATATAGATTCCTAACCTTGTACTTCGACGGTGCAGTTCCCAGTATATCCTGCCAAAGGTTAGCCAAAGAAGCCTCTACACTTTGATGATCCACATAAACATTTCTTGGTCCACCTTGATCCAGCACCATTGCTATAATCTATGCCAAGGTCACCTTTACTTAGACCATAATCATATGTGAGTTCCGTCATGGGAGGAATGTGCTTAATTGCAAAAAACATGATGTGTGGGTATCCCTCATCACCATGGTCATGCTGAACAGGCTGCCAGAAGACATTAGGGGAGCAACTATGGTTCATGAATCGTGCTACGTTTCCCATATTCTTTGCATTTATAGCAAAAGGTAAGGGCTTAGGAGCCTCACTCGATTGAGAAACATCGAGCTCTTCAAGCAATTGAGGTATATAGTTCCACTTAAGTGTATTACCATCCGTAAGCGCTTGAAAGATGTACTCATTTTCCTCGCCATAGTCATAAACTCTGAACTTATCCATGACTTCACCTGTGTATTCACAAATGAAAGTGCCAGCACGAATTGGATGCCAAGACCTAAGCCCCCAACCTCGGTCCTTTGTCTTAAACACCTCAAATTTAAGTTTAACACCCTTTTGAGTGACTCTACTCCGGCAATTTACAGAGCAAGGACAAGACCCACTACATTCATATATTAGAGGCCTACGGCTAACGAGAAGCCCATTAGAGCTATAAGGAAGATCTCCGCCATTTTGTTGTGCACATAAGCAATTTTTATCCCCAGGAAGGCAAACATTTTGGCACATGCATTTATGCAAAGGTTTGATGAGGTTGATCGGACCCAAATACTTAACTTTGGTCACATAGGTGAAATGGCTTGGACCCTTCTCATAGTCAACATCATTAACAAGGCAAACCGGTACGTTTTCACTACCAGAGGATATGTCAGGAATAATAACGCTTCCTCTTGATGACGGATTATCTATCCATTTTTGGGTTTTTCTCCACATTGCAATACCTTCAGGTTGCCCCGCTTCTCTAAGCAACTTGAATTTAAAAACATTGAACCCCGCCTTCCCTTTGTCAACCCATGATTCATGAACCTTATAAATCCCATCGTAAATATATATCTTACCATTCTGACAAGTGAAATCTTTTGCACTTCGGACAACCCTAATCTCAGTACCACGGTGCAAGCTTCTCTCCAGAGCAAGATTCCCCCTTTCAAGCTTTTGATCATCCTTACCAGCAGAACCTCCTTGACCACTATAAACAATGGCATCCACATCATCATCTTCATTGTCGTAGACACCGGCAGACACAATGCAAACAGCCACAACATCATTTTCATTATCAAACTTTGCAGTCATAGTGTCAATTCCCGCCATGATCTGAGAATGCAACCCTATCAAACACATCTCAAACCTAAAATAGAACATATCACCAACCTCAACCCCTGGAACTGGACCCAACTTCTTGTTCATATTTATCCTCAACTCGCTGTTCGTCATGATAGGCCCAACCTTGAGGTCGGAACGTTTACTTCCATCCTTCACCTCATCTATCTGCTGAACCCTTCTACGAAGAGCATCAAATGTCATAAGGATCACCTCCACCGACTCCCTCGCATCATGAGAAGAAGGGAGCAGGCCCCCTGTGTCATGTCGTTCATATACTTTCCTAGGTTTCTTTGGTGGTTTCTCCTTCTTTTCACCTGTGCTCTTCGCATCAGAACTACCAACTTTAGATTTCCGGCCTGACGTTGATGCCGAACCGTTAGCGCTCCTGCTGTTCAGTGGGGTTGCAAAAACTGGTTTTTGGTTCGAAGGTTGTGGAGAAGCTAAGTTTGGAAACAACGGGACGAAGTTTGGACGAAAGAGAGAGTCAGACGCAGAAGCAAAGGAACCAGAGGGTGTCACAAAGACAAAGGGGGAATCTCCAGTATAAGGAGGAGCGTATGAATCGAGCCCAAGTGATGAAGGGCGCATTGGAGCTATAGTTCTCAAAGGTTTCACATCCAAAACCTCCATTTCTTGAGATGAACGATGAGTATGATTCGAATAACCCTCCATTATTACAAATTCACTGCAGGATACACAGTTATGAAATTCACCCAGATGAAATTTAGAAGCAAGATCAGATTTTGAGAATTAAGGCGTGAATAAAAACGGACGAATTTAAAAGGGTCAGAAGCAATTCATGAAATAAGAAAGGGATCGAGAGATCTGCGTACCTTAGCGTAGGGTTTAAAGTCGGACTCTTGTAACCTCTTCTTCTTCCCAAAATTGAACTCCAGAACCCTAAATCTCGTCGCGGGATGAACTGTTTTCTCCACTGATTGGGGAATTTTAATGCTTCCTTTCTCTGATGGCATCGGTTTGTACAGAGGCTCTGAGAATATATTTGATTCGAGCTGAGTCAAGTACGTTACGGGTGGATAGATTCTGGACCGTCGGATTGCATCACGCACGTTGAGAGTGATATTTATCTACATATTAAAGTTTTGGGATAATTGCATATCAGTCCCTTACATCAATATTAATTGCCAAATGGTCCGGAGGATCTTATTATTTGCTTATTACTTAGTCCCTTAAATCTTTAATTTTCTTGCCAAGTCATCCGTGTTGCTAGATGGAGTTAATAATCAAGTGTTAAATATAACAGAAATTGCTAGATTGCCCGTTATACCCCCTACCCATGTCAACTCTCTCATTTATTATCAAAATATTTACCCGGTACCTAATGGTTTAAACCCAAACCCACTTCTCTAAAACTCAAATCCACTTACTTTTTCTTCTCCAATGGCCATCTACCTTCCAAAACCCAATATTAAGCTTTTTACCATAGTTAGATTTCCTCTAAATCATATAAAATCTTCTAAATTTGCAATGCGCACTATTTCTCTTCATGCCAAGGGTAACAAGGTAATTTTAGATGTCGGGTTAATGTTTAACCCAATTGTGGTTGGATTAGTTAACAGAATTTCTAACAAAAGGATCATTTGGCAAGAAAATTGAAGATTTAAGAAACTAATAGGCAAATAATGAGATTGGAGGGACTATTTAGCAATTAAGGTTGTTGTAAGGGTCTGATATGCAATTAGCCCTAAAGTTTTTTGAATAATCACTGCAGTTACTGTAGAAATCTACAATGCCTTCCCAAAGAGTCCTTTATTTATACTAATTAAGAATATATAAGTTCAGTTTGCAATATTCAAGGATATGCTTTGCATAGAACTTTTGCGAAAGGTCCTTTAGTTTTGTACTCACTTTGTCACCCTTGGAGACATGGGTCACACGAAGTTGTAGGGTTATTGGTGTTTACATCGAAAATTAATGTGTGATCTGGGAGTGTTGAACTTAATTTTTGGGTCTATTGATATCCCTTAATGGTTGATCTTCCAATTGTGGATCAAAACATGTGCTTCGCTACATAAATAACAGAGGTTAGAGACACTGGATGTTTTTTCCTTCTGCATGCCCTCCACAGTTGAGTTAGTGACGTTTTCTAATTAATTTGAAGAGAAAATTAAGAGTGTCATCTTATTGGCTTTTTGTGTGTAAAGTTGTGTTAATTTGGTTTAGTGGAGATCACCATTATTTATAGAGAATTTACAGGGGCGCGTTGATTTTTTTTGTTGGGTGTGTGCAGTGCAAGCTCAGGACATGTTTTACACGCCTGAACAGTTGGTTGACCGAGTCATCTTTTGCACAGTGATGGACTATCGGACTAATTACGTGTTCGATGAGCTTTGAAGGCTCTGGCTCTAACATTTATAATGATCGACGCCGCATTAATGGCCTGATGGTGACTAGATGCCGCATTGAAGGTGCTAGCTCTACATTCATTGAATGTCATGCTCCATTTTGTCCTCGCTTGTTAGGCCATTGTATGGTGTCTGGGCAGAGCAGGAAATGCCTTTTGTCTCGGAGCAGGTCATCCAGGGAGATCCAAGTCAGGAGGGCATTTCGTCTCAGATTTGATTCTCGAGACAAGTCGACCATCTGAGTCTTCAGGTCATGGATGTTTTTAGAGTTGTCCAGCTTATTGTCACAAGTTCACTCTTTTTGACTTAGTAATTTCCATGTTATAACAATTGACAATAGAAAATTGGGAAGGAGTACTGACTACTACGGAAAGCATGGGTAAGGATTTTTTTTCTAAAAGGGTTATTTTGTATTAGTCCGCCAAATCTTCAATAATTCTATATTGCTCCCTCAAATCTTAATAATTGTTCATTAGTCCCTTATTTCCTAAAGGACCTTGCAATTTGGTCCCTCAATGACCAAAACGCCTCTTAGTTACGATTTCTCTCTTAAAATCCATCTTTTTCTTAAGGAAAATGTCTTTTTTTCGCTTCGATACTCTAGAGTTCACATATTTTTAACTGTAATATCCCCAAAGTTTTTTTGACACTTTGATACATTAAAGTTTACATAATTTTGACTCTGAAACCTTAATGTTTTTTTTCTAACAATTTTGTTATGTTAAAGTTTACATGTTTTTAGCTTCATTTTCATGCTATTTGGCATTTTTTTTCTAAGCGATTAGAAGTATGATGTATTTTTCATTTATGAAGAAAATGAAAGAGCGATAGCTAATGTAATGTTGACAGAAGTTTTTAGAAACTCAGACGTTTCACAGTACTTATTTGCAAATAAATTCAAAGAACAAGTGTGAACTTACAAAAACACATAATAAACTCTTTTACATGACTTTAAAATCAATGTTAATCTTTTAAAAAAATAGGGAAAAATGTGTCGGGGCCCCAAAAGATGAAAAATCATGTGACGAGGCCCCTTGTATTTTCTTCCGTGTGCATAAGCCCCAAAAAGCAGCCTTTAATATTTCCAGGCCCCTCCACGTCAGCTGTATACAAAAGAGACATTGTATTTTATGAAAAACCCAAGTTTGTCCTTCTCCTTCGTCCCCAGACGGTACGTTACCACTCTTCGTCACATCCTATTGAATGCAAACTACTATAAGAAATGGAGGAAAATTTTCCCCCTTTTTCCCTCTATCATAAGCAATAAATATCTAGTTCTCTATTACTCTTCATCAGACCAAAACTCTCTCTATTACTCTCTCAATATTACTCCTCTTTGTCCTAAGTTCGACCCATTACTCTTCCCTCCACTTCATAATGGCTGAAAAGGACATCACCTGCATCGTAGCTTCGGGTGATAGAGTAGTATTCATGAAGATTAACACTTCAACCACCATTCTTGATCTAAAATTTGATGTGTCAGATAGGTTAGATCTTCCATATGAATCATTAAGTTTGTCATTCAAAGATGAAACGAATGGAAGCTTCAAATTTCCTATTGAGAACGAGGGGGATCTGTCGTCCATGGTGGAACATTGCCATAACAGAGAATTAAACGAGGTTCACATGCAAGTTTTCAAGGAAAAAGAGGATTCTTCAAAAGTCCACAGCGCCGTTCAAGTTCGTCAAGACATGTAGGGGCAAGGATTTTTTTTAATGCTAAGACCAATATTCATGTAATATCAGTTAATGTTAGTTCATTGGATTATAGCTCGGATTTGGGTGTATGTTATCTCTAATCGATTTCATGACAGTTCTATAAGCTGTGAATTCTAGTTACAGTTGTATTCGTATGAAGGAGGGTCATGCTAGTTCTTGTCCTATGTGAATGTATTAAACATGTCGGTTCTAATAGATTTATTGTTAACTATAATCTATTAGTTGTTAGTTCCAATAGACTTATTGTTAGTTCTAATCGATTTGCTATGAGATCTAGTTCAAACTGTGTTAGGTCAAACATGTTAGTTCTAACTGACTTCATGTTCGGTCTAAACGTTTTCATGTTAGTTCTAAATGAAATCTTGTTAGTTCAATTGGATTCCACGACAGTTATAACACAAGCAGTTGATGTTTTTTGCCTTTTCCTTATTTGTGTTATTTGTTGATGTTTCTATTGTATAGTTTATGATCATTTGTTCATGTTCTTTATATTTGCAGCGCTTCCAGCAGTATGAATTCAAAAAGTATAGAGGGTGGCCCACCGTTGTCGATGCCCACATGTGTTTCAGATAGGATTCCCAATGATAATCCTTCCGGAGATAATGTTCTGATGATTGATGACATGATTAGCAGATCAGAAAGAATTCATGCTTGGTGGCACACTGCTTTAACCGGTGAGGGATAACAGTTTGAGAGTGCGAAGGAATTAAGATTGGCTTTACTATACTATTCCATGGCCAAAAAATTCTAGTACTTGTTTGCTAAACTGAAGCGTATTCGAGTCTTTTGTCGGTTCAAGGAAGCCCAAAATTGCCCGTGGATGTTATTTGCCTCTCCAACACAAAATGAGAACAGACTTGAAATCAAAACCTCCGTGGACAACCATACTTGTGGGAATCATGGTAATAATGAAGGTCAATTTAGGGCGTCACGACAATTTATTACGACCCAAGTATTACCCACATTAAAGGTCCGACCGGATTTACGACCTATTGACGTACAAAAGGAGTTACTAACTTCGTATGGGCTTAGGGTCGATTATAGTAAGATATGGTGGGGTAAAGAAAGAGCACAAGAACAACTATATGGTGATGCCCATGAGTCCTACGATTAATTACGATGGTAAAAGAAGATAATATCTATAATATAGACACTAATTTCATTTATGTTGATCCTAACATGTAATCTTCAATGGTCTAGGTATGTAGAAGAGGTTAAGAAGACAAACCCAGGTAGCTACATTCATGTTGAACAAAATGAGGGGAGGTTTTCAAAGCTATTCATCTGTTATGCCGCCTGTATAAATGGGTTTTTGAATGGTTGTAGACCACTTATATTTTTAGATGATACCTTTCTGAAAGATCGTTTCAAAGGTATACTCCTCAGCGCCGTTGCATACGATAGAAATCAGGGGATATTTCTATTAGCCTATTGCATTTGCGATCAGGAAAAAACTGTCAACCGGAATTGGTTCTTACAAGGTTAGTTCGGGTCATGTTAGTTCTACTAGAATTCATGCTAGTTCTAACTCATTCGTTGTTAACTCTAACTTCAAATATGTTAACTACAAATATTTATAGGTTTATGGTCTATTCTCTATGAAAGGCCAGATCCATACAACCCTTCACACAAGCTAGTTATAATATCTGATGCGGATAAGGGGATCAAAGAGGCAGTCAAAGAATATTTTCTGGATGCTACACACTCTAGATGTGTTCTGCATCTAGTTGAGAATTTTAGGACAAAGTTGCGGGGGTTTCAAGGCAAAGGATACTCGGATTTTGGACAACCTTTTGCAATCTGCTTGTTACAAATATACTAAAACAGAATGGAATGACTATGTGGAGGACATTAAACTGGCGGACGAACGAGCCTACAATATTGTCATAAACTACGCTCTAGAGAACTGGGCTAACGCATTTCCCCTCGGAATTAGGTAAGTTATAAGCTATGTTATTTCTTATTTCAGTTAGTTGTTTGCCTAACTAAATTAGACATGAATGCATACACTGGAACTAACTATAACCTAGTCGGAACTAACATAGGCTCTATACCCAACACTTGTAATAGAACATGGGTAATAACCTAGTTAGCTGGAGTTAGAACTAACTGGGTACCATCTAGAACTATCACGAGAGAAGCTAGAACTAACAACTACTCAGCTAGAACTGACATGACAAATAATTCAATATTTTTGATGAATTCCCTGTTATGTTCTAGATATGGTCACGTTACATCAAATGTTATAGAGTCATTCAACAAATGGATATATAAGGCTAGGCTTCTACGGATACTATAACTCGTAGAATACATACGTAAACAGATTATGGTTCGCATGAATGAGCAACGATTAATGGCTGAAAGTTGGAATGGATTTCTTTATCCCAAGCTGAACTTTCCCTCAAAGAGAACATGAAAAATGAGCGTCCATTGGATGTGTGTTAGTCTCATACAGGATTATTTGAGGTACAATCTCATAAAACTTGTAAAGTGGATCTTGACAATAAAACATGCACGTGCCGCGCATGGGATGTAACTCATATCCCTTGAAACATGCATGCACAACCATTATATTTATGAAGAGGGATGTTTACCAATTCTGTGACTGGTTTATGACGGTTGAAGCTTTTAAAAAGAGCTACGAGCCAATCCTCTACCCCACTCCTGATTACGAGAAGCGTAGCGTACCACGAAAGGAGATACAGATCCTACCACCATTAACAACAAAAAGGAAAGGGAGAAATAAGACTAGGTCTATCAACAATAGAACAGTTTACACCCGGCCACTTAAATGCTCTCGATGTCATGTGGAAGGTCACAACTGTAAAACATGCAATGGATCTATTGCTGACTAAGTGCTTGATATGTTATTAATTGTTTGCTTGTATATTTACAAAGTAGTGCGTTTTGTTTAATGTTGAAAATATTCCCATGTGTGATGAGAACTAACATTATCTCCACTAGCAGAAATGTTGCAAGTATTAGAACTAACGCGAGAACGAGCGCAAGCTGGTGTTAGATCTGATACTCCAGCAAATAGAACTAACGTTACAACTGCTAGAAATGTTAAGGGGTAAGCGAGAACTAACAAGGCGTTTTTAGAACAAACACTTAGGCAAGAACGAGCACAAGCTGGAGTTAGAATTGACGCGCCAGCAAATAGACCTAACGTCACAGTAGCTAGAAATGTCAAGGGGTAAGCTAGAACTAACAAGCCGCTTTTATAACAAACACTCGGGCAAGAATGAGCGCAAGATGGAGTTAGAACTGACACGATAAGTGATAGAACTAACGCGACAACATCTAGAAATGTCAAGGGGTAAGCTAGAACTAACGCTCGCTTTTAGAACAAACATTTTGGCTAGAACGAGCGCAAGCTGGAGTTAGAATTGGCACGCCAGCAAATAGAACTCACACCACAGTAGCTAGAAATGTCAAGGGGTACGTGTGAACTAACAAGCCGCTTTTAGAACAAACACTTGGGCAAGAACGAGCGCAAGCTGGAGTTAGAATTGTCACGCCAGCAAATAGAACTCACACCACAGTAGCTAGAAATGTTAAGGGGTACGCATGAACTAACAAGCCACTTTTAGAACAAACACTTGGGCAAGAAAGAGCGCAAGTTGGAGTTAGAATTGGCACGCTAGCAAATAGAACTCACACCACAGTAGCTAGAAATGTCAAGGGGTACGCGTGAACTAACAAGCCGCTTTTAGAACAAACACTTGGGAACGAGCGCAAGCTGGAGTTAGAACTAACGTGCTAGCAAATAGAGCTAACGTCACAATAGCTAGAAATGTCAAGGGGTAAACTAGAACTAACAAGCCGCTTTTAGAACAAATACTTGGGCAAGAACGAGCACAACCTGGAGTTAGAAAATAGAACTAACGTCACAGTAGCTAGAAATGTCAAGGGGTAAGCTAGAACTAACAAGCCGCTTTTAGAACAAACACAGGCAAGAATGAGCGCAAGCTGGAGTTAGAACTGACATGATAAGTGATAGAACTAACGCAGCAACAGTTAGAAATGTCAAGGGGTAAGCTAGAACTAACACCCGCTTTTAGAACAAACATTTTGGTTAGAACGAGCGCAAGCTGGGGTTAGAATTGCCACGCCAGCAAATAGAACTCACACCACAGTAGCTAGAAATGTTAAGGGGTACGCGTGAACTAACAAGCCACTTTTAGAACAAACACTTGGGAAAGAATGAGCGTAAGTTGGAGTTAGAACTGACGCGTTAGCAAATAGAACTAACGCGGTAACAGCTAGAAATGACAAGGGGTAAGTGTAGGCGTATAAAACTGCTTATAGATCCCTTAACACAGCTCGGCACGGTGATTCGACAAACCAATGAACCATCGGGCGATATATCCAAGCATGTTCGTTAGACCACAACACCGAAGCCAAGTAAGACGCGACAAAGCGGATTAATGAGGCGACGAGGTTAACAAATCGCACGCAAATAACGGAATACTTCCAATCGCGTGCCCAATCAAGCTAACGGGTCGATGAATCAACGAGTCATCCAACCGTAGAGTCCATCAAGACCAAATCAAGATCGGGAACGGACTCGAACGAATCAAGATCAAATCAAGATCGGATCCGGACTCAAACTCGAGCACCAAAGCAGATTTACTACCAAATCAGGATCCGGACTGCTAAATTAGAGTCCAGATCAACAAATCGAGTTCGGATAAATCATGAAACCAGAAAACGGACGAAGAAGCAAACGCCTGGAGAGCTCGGCCAAAACCGAGCCACTCCTAGGTGGCTCGGTGGCCGAGCCGCCAGATTTGAGCCCAGATCTGGTTTGAGAAGCCTATAAATAGACCCATAGGCTCATTGTTTTAGGGCTTGGAATTTTGGTGAACTTTTGAGGAGAAGCTCTGCTGGATTGAGATCTAAACCTTAGAGTTTTTGAAGCTTTGAAGACTTGAACTTTCAGATCTGGTTCTTGGCGATCGTCCACGTCAAACAAGGCAGGAGTTCGAGAGAGATCAGATCTGAGATCTACACGGCTACCCTCCGAATCAAAACTTGGTTTTTGATTCCGAGAAGAGTATCGATTTCGCTTGGTCGATTTCGATTACTGCGGGCGATTATTTCCTTGGTGAACTAATCCCCCGGCTATTATTTCCTTCGTGAAATAATACCCGTCATACCATGTAGATCTGACCGGATCTAGATCGCGCGGTGGTCCACGGATTAACCCCGGCGCAGGCGAAGAACCCACACAAGCAAGAGACCGCAAAACAGAATCTTGCGATTTGTTCCACAAAGAAGGAAAGTTGTAATCTTTTTCTTTTTCTTTGATTTTGTTGTAACCGGATCTTATAAAAAGACCGGATCTTTTATAACCGATAAACAGTTGCTCAAGGAAACAATGACTTCAATGAAAACAACAATTTTTCCCGCGAACAATCTGGCGACCACAGTGGGAGCCACCGATCTCGTTGCCGAGATCGTTGTGCCGCAGCCGCAAATCTCAATCCCGGTCGAGGAGGAGGTCGAGTATGAATTCGACCAACAAAAGTTCGAGGAGTATCTATCATCCTCGTCCGGATCCACCTCCCTTCGCAAGTCCAAGAAATCTCAGAAGTTCTCATCCAGGAGAAAAGTCCGTTAGTATGAAGAAGTGGAGAATACCAACAAAGATCTCACCCCGATTGATACCGAAGTCGCATCGGGTGAAGTTCCACCAACCTCCAACCAGGTCAAACCTGTTCTCGCCAATTCCTCCGTCGCTGAGGGCGTAGGGACTCTCTCAAAGAGAGCCCGCCAGAGGCGACGTTAACGCCTGGAGCGGCAATTCGCAAAGGCGATGGAGTCCACTGACGGAATCCGCTACAACGCGGATTTGAAGAACAGGAGAGGCAAACAGCCTCAACAACCAATGAATGGCAGCTCCTCCAAGCCGCCAACGAATGAATGGATCCGTGTCAAACGGAATCGTTCGACACTGGAGGAGCGCATTCACAAGCGCCACGTACTGTCAACGTAGGCACGGGCTCAAGTCCAAGAAGCCCACAGAAGATTGCAGAAAAAAGTGGTCAAAAAGCCACCACCAACCCGTCAAGTGTGGAGGCCAAAGTCTGAAGCGGCAACTCAGGTTAAGGAACAATCATTGTAGCCTTCAAAACAAGTTCAACCTCCCGAACCTTCCCGGAGAAGGAGGTCAATTTTGGAGCGCCTCGGTCCACTTCCCAAAGTTCCAGTTCAAGAACGTTTGGGCCTGATAAAGAAGCCCCGAACGACTCAACATGACGGGGGTCGCCTCCACCCTCAACATGACAAGGAGTTCATGGCAACTACGCGCACCAGTTTGCACATTGAAGTCCAAGAGCCCGCCGAGAACTCACGCCCACAAAGGCGTGTGTTGAGACGCGTGACTCTTGAAAGCCCAAAGAAGGCGGTTCGCCCTCAGAAGGAAACATTGTCGTCTGACGATGATAGCGTTATATCTGAGAAGTCGTGCCAACACACGATAGGTTACTCTAACCTTCAAACCAACGAGTTGTACTATCATGTTGGGGGTACGAGTAAAACCAGGAAAAGGAGTCCTCGAAAACTAGAAACTCAGTGCCCCTGTTCCAAACTCATTCGGGCAGTATTGTCTGAGTGCAAATGCACCAATACAGTCCCCGAAAGAATTTCGGTTTTCGAAAAGCTTAGTACCAAAACGTCAAAACCAAGGCCTAGGCGTTTCCGACGAAGAAGAACGATAGTCGAAGATGGAGAATTTCCGAGGTTCACCACTAATATGACCAGCAAAGGGATATCGACACAGGATAATCCCGAGTCGATTTTGGAAGTACCCCGACGTGTAACTCGTTTACAGTCCGGAGCTATTATACAAGCAACTTATGGTAGGGTTCGGACAAGATTACCTTCAGAAGATGAAGAATCGGATGCCTGCTCTGCGGTCGCATCAGATAATACGGTATCCAGCGAAGGACAACCCCATGAGTCACTTATGATAAGCGCAGAACAAGTGGTCAAGATGCTCGAAGAAGCCATGGCCAAACAACATGAGAGCTTCAGGTTCAAAATGCAGATGGCCATGCAGAATATGAGAGAAATGCATGACCAACAAATCCAAGCATTGACAAACCGGCAAGGCGAACCAAGTCGTCGTAACCAGGAAGATGAGGACACGCATGCGGATGAAGCTCACAATGCTAATAATCCTCCTGTTAATGCTGGGAGTGGTAACAAGAATGCTAACAAAAATACAGGTGAAAGCTTAAAGATTAAAAACCTTGAGAGCAAAATCAATACGTTGATTTCCGCTCAAGAGACGAGAAAGACGGGCATTCCTTGTCCATACCCAAGAGAATGGGAATCAATCCCGTATCCGGCGAAGTTTAATCTAATTAACTTCACGCCGTTTGATGGGAAGGGTTCACCCACTCAGTATTTGATTTACTTCAAATCACACCTAGGGGTTATCTCTAGTAATGAGCCTCTGATGGTACGGTCCTTCGTTGGCACTCTTCATGGAGCCGCCTTCGATTGGTATCGCCGCCTCAAGCCAGGAAGCGGGAATAGCTGGGACGACATGGAGACTAAATTCCTAGCCAACTTCTTCGATGATGACACCGAGATATCCATCGGGTCGTTGGTTGACGAGAAACAGAAAGATGGGGAATTAGTTGATACCTTCGTCAAAAGGTTCTGGAACAAGGCGATGAACTGTCGGGGCCCGATCACTGAGGAATTAATTCTCCAGACTTGCCACAACAACCTCGCATTGGACGTGTTGGAAGCAATGGGAATAGCACCGTCCAAAACATGGAAGGATTTGAAGGTCCGAGGAGAGCAAGCCGAGCGATTCCTCAGAAGGAAGAAGGCAGAGAGAGGCCAACAGGCGACGAATGCTCCAGCATAGAATTTCGTCCCATGGGGGAAAGGTAAGGCACATGCTAACGCAGTTGATGCTAATCAAACTTTCCAATTGTAACCTCAACAACAGCCGCAGCAACAAGCACCACAACAATCACAGTCGCAATGGTGACAACGGCCTCAGAAGCAGAAATCTTCGGAGCCAAGATTTTCTAAAGTGTACTCCTTCAAAGATGATGAAGTTCCCGTCATCTTTAAGTACCTATTGGAAAATAACAAGATCCAGCTGCCGGCGATCATAGATCAAGAAGGAGCCAGCAAAGTGACGGATCCGAAGTATTGCGCATACCATAGAGCGGTCCATCACCCTACAAGGTCATGCTACCATCTCAAGGATAAGATCCAGGCGTTAATTGATGTAGGCGTCATAACCCCGAAGCCGTCCAAGAATGTAGGAGCAAATGCAGTATCAATTAGCTTTGGATCAGTACCCACAGCATGGTTTGAACCAAAACGTATCACCAAAGTAGGAATGAAAACAATAAACGACGACCCATACGGACAGCGCCAAAAATGACTTGTGCCACACATAGCCCCAAACGGCGAAATCCTCTGGGTCCATCCTGATCTTATTGGAGACGAGCAGTGGGCGACTTCCTCGACCAGAAAGGGTAAAGGCAGGTCCTATAACGCTACTTCCGCAATCTTCGAAGAAGATGGTGGTGAAGCTCCTACCTTCCCGCTCTCCGAAGAAGAACAAGAAGTTTTTGCCACTAGAAGCGGAAATCAGTATCACTTCAACTATCCATCACCTAGTGATCAGGTAGCTGAGCAGGGGGTGACTAAACAAGGACCAACCAAAACTCTCACAGAACTGGGGGTGATTACAGCTCTTAAACCGGTTGAAGAAGCTCGATGACAGCCGGTTGATAAACAGAAAGAAAAGAGGCCCCAAGAGGTGTAGAATCCGAAACAGTCTCGTTTCAATCGTCCGATTGGAAGAGATAAACCGGAGAGTTCGAACACTCCGCGCATCTTCGATATCATGGCTCAACTAGCTAACATTCCAGCGCGGATAACATTGTATGAGTTGCTACGGTTGTCTAAAGAAACCAGGGAAGCCTTGCAAGAAGCCTTGGCCAATTCAGAAGTCTTCCTTACTCAGATCAAGCCGATACCCGAAGAGCCAGAACTGTTAATTCAACACTGCAATATAGCGGCTAAAAACCTTCCCTGCATTACCTTCACCAAAGAGGATATACAAACGAAGAATTCGAACCATGATTGACCCCTATATTTCATCGGGTACATTGGCTCCAGCGAAGTCAACCGAATCCAAGTGGATCCGGGTTCCGCTGTGAGTATTATGCCACTTCGCTTGATGCATAGCCTCGGCATTCCAATTAGTAAGTTGGCGTCCATAGGCACTGTTATCTATGGATTCAACACTAGCGGGTCAAGACCCTTGGGCAAGATCCGGATAAAATGTCAGATGGGTGATTTGAAGACGGAAGTCACATGTTATGTGATTAATGCCGAGACTTCATATAACTTACTATTGGGTCGACCTTGGATCCACAGTAACGTTATAATTCCCTCCACTCTCCATTAGTGTTTGAAATATGTCAACACTGATGGTAAGGTCAGGACGATGGTCGCGGATAAGCAACCATTCAAAGGGTTTGAGAATTATTTCACTGATTCTCTCCTTTATGGTAACGAATGTGATACTGAACCATCAGCCCAGGGCACGGACAACGGAGAAGAAGCTGATACCGAAGCCAGATTTGATTACGATGGATGTTTTGTTTTAAACGACATTGTACCCTTGGTAATCAATCTTGACGATGAACAATCGTCAGATGGTAGTTGTAACTGGCAACTTGCCAATAATAAAATAAAGATGATTTAGAGTACTCACTGTCTCTTGATGATGTGATAAAGGGATTGTATGATAATCTTGATTTATAAACGCCGCTTTGATCGTCCTATATAACAAAGAAACACTTCCAGTATTCTTTCGGAACAACCCTGGTCATCCCCGCCAAAACAGGAGGCGAAAAAGAAGTGATTTACGGTAAAGGAGAGAATTTTCCATTACTAGATCATTTCTTAAGGGAAGATGAGAACGATGACAAACCTGGTCGGCATTTATCTAAGTATAGTCCAGAAGCGCGCAAGCTCATGGAAAAACTGGGATATGATTTCACACTCGGAGAAGGTTTATACTTCGATCGAGGTTCCCGTATTCCAGCCAAAGCGGCATATGTACCAAAGGGAAACCGGATAATTATTATCGTCACAGAAGAGGCTTAGGCTATGTCTCCTTGTCTGATGATGAATGCTGTTGGCAAGTTATCGATCAAATTGCCAACAAAGCTAAAAACGGGTACTCTTCTGATTCTCCAGCATGGGACTCCGACACTAGTCTTGGAGAAATGTTCAAAAAGCTGATGTCGCACATGACTATGGTCGATCCTGCGACGATAGAAGAAGACGATCAAATGCCAACTTGGGAAGATCATTGGGTTCATCACCTGAACATGCAGTATGATGATAGGTTTGAACAGAGGGAACCCCCCACTGAAGATAAAATAGTCCAAATTAATATGGGCGACGAGGCCAACCCAAAGCCTATATTCATAAGCGATAGTCTTCCCTCAAATGAGAATGAGGAATTAATTGCTCTCATCAGGGAATATATTGACATCTTCGCTTGGAACTATGAAGACATGCCAGGGCTCGATCCCAATTGGCGATGCACCGCCTTGATATCAAGTCGGATGCCAAACCTATCAAACAACAGCAAAGATGGTTTCGTCCACAGATTATGGAAGCCATTGAGGCAGAGGTTAAGAAATTGATCGATTCAGGATTTATCCGAGAGGAGCAACATCCAGATTGGCTAGCCAATATTCCAGTCATGAAGAAGAACGGTAAAATCAGGATTTGCATCGACTTCAGAGACCTGAATACGGCATGTCCAAAAGACGACTTTCCTCTCCCAATCACAAACGTCATTATCGACAATACGTGTGGCTTTGAGAGAATGTCTTTTATGGATGGCTTTTCAGGGTATAACCAAATCAAGATGCACCCAGATGACGAGAAGCATACAGCGTTCAGAACGCCCCTCGGTGTCTTTTGCTACACGGTGATGCCTTTCGGTCTAAAGAATGCAGACGCCACATACCAGCGAGCAATAACTAAGATTTTCCAAGAACATCTCAGGAAAACAGTCGAGTGCTACATTGATGATTTGGTTGTAAAAAGCCGCAACAAAGAAGATCACATCAAGAACTTGAAGACGATGTTCGATCTCATGCGAAGTCATCAATTGAAGATGAACCCCACTAAATCCTTCCTTGGGATGTCCAGCGGAAAATTCCTTGGATTTGTCGTCACCACTAAAGGTATATATATCGATCCTGATAAGGTGAAGGCGATACATGAACTGCAACCCCCTAGAAATCTAAGAGAACTCAGAGGATTGCAAGGGCGTTTAGCTTACATCCGGCGGTTCATCTTAAATCTTTCTGGAAAGTGCCAACCATTCTCTAGGCTAAACAAGAAAGGTGTGTCATTTATTTGGGATGACGCCTGCCAAAAAGCACTCGAAGATATCAAAACATATCTGACAAATCCTCCTGTTCTTGTTGCACCAAAATCAGGTAAACCGTTCTTGATTTACCTCAAGGCGATGAACCACTCGATAAGTGCTTTACTAGCACAAGACGATGATAACGGTCACGAACATGCAGTCTATTACC
This sequence comes from Asparagus kiusianus, assembly GCA_022839385.1. Lineage (NCBI taxonomy): Eukaryota > Viridiplantae > Streptophyta > Magnoliopsida > Asparagales > Asparagaceae > Asparagus > Asparagus kiusianus. The sequence continues at coordinate 1,032,028 of BQKN01001089.1, forward strand.
TAAGTCGGACCTTGGTAGGCGCCGAATCTCGATATCCGATGATTGAGAAAGAATACCTCGCATTGGTATTCGCAGTACAAAAGATGCGGCATTACTTGGTTGGACAGACGATTTACGTCATTTCTAACATTAATCCAGTACGGGTATTTATGACGCAACCGGCCTCTATGAATTGGCGGTTAGCGAAGTGGGCTCTTCTCTTGTCCCAATATGATTTGCACTTCAAACAGTAGAAGTCGATCAAAGGACAAGCGATTTGTGATCTTTTGGCGGCAAACCCGACCACGGATACAACAGAAATATATGATGACTTGCCGGATGAAACCCACGAGGTTAACACTACATCGCATCAACAAGTATGGCAATTATACTTCGATAGTGCTTCAAGAGCAGCTAATGTGGCAATAACCCCCGAATGTTCTAAAGTCTCCTCCGGAGTTGGAGTCGTCTTAGTTTCCCCGGGGAAGCATGTGATGCCTCGGGCTTATTCACTGACTGATCCATGTTCCAATAACGTAGTCGAATACAACGCGCTTCTCATTGGACTCAGTTTCGCCAAAGAGCTAGGGGTCGAATATCTCGAAGCTTTTGGGGATTCTCAATTGATAGTCAACCAAGTCCGTGGAGAGTATGAAGTTAGGAACCAAGACCTGATCCCGTACCACCAGGAGGCCATCAAAATGGCAGATTCTTTTGAAGAATTCTTTATTGAATACATCCCTCGTCTCCAGAACGCTTATGCGGATGCACTGGCAGCACTAGTGGTATCACTTGCGCAGCCTCCTGAGACTGAGCTGCTAGTCACAGTAAGATCGCATCAACTCTGCATACCCATATACAATATGGATATCGAAGAGGAAGATGATAGAAATGTAAATGCCAAGGAGGTGAATTCAACTCAAATTGGGTCTGAGTCCCGAGATTGGCGTTTTCCTATCATTGACTACGTCCAATATGGTATTTTGCCAAAGGATGTAAAAGAAAAGGAATCAATCCGCCGAAGAGCACCAAGATTCTTCTATAATACAGAGACTCATACATTATACCGTCGAGGGTACGATGGTTTGTTACTCCGATGCCTTTCAACAAGAAGCAGAAGAAGTTCTGAAGGAAGCGCACGAAGGAGAATGTGGTGCGCATCAGCCCGGTCTCAAGCTGTATGATCGTATCAGGAGAATGAGATATTTTTGGCCGATAATGGTTCATGATGCAATCAAATACGCTCGAGAATGTCATGCCTGTCAAGTACATGCAAATTATATGCACCAACCACCGGAGCGTTTACACACCTCAACCACGTCTTGGCCGTTCGAAACATGGGGTATGGACATTGTCGGTCCTATTTTTCCCCCTTCAGTCAAAGGTGATCGATTCATTCTCGCAATCACGGATTACTTTTCAAAGTGGGCTGAAGCGATTCCGCTTAGAGAAGTGAAAACGAACAACATCATCAATTTCATCAAACATCATGTCATATATCGACATGGCGTGCCAAGACGGATCATTCATGACAATGGTCCACAGTTCATAAGCAACGCTTTTGTCAGGTTTTGTGACAAGTTCAAAATTCAAGATATTTCGTCAACAGCTTATTATCCCCCCTCGAATGGATTACCTGAAGCTTTTAACAAGACGATCATCAAAATCCTGTCAAAGCTCGTGAAGACCAATAAACGAGACTGGGATGATAAGCTTGGTGAGGCACTCTGGGCTTATCGTACCACCATACGCACACCTACAGGAGCTACCCCATATTCATTAGTATATGGATGTGAAGCTGTACTGCCATTGGAAATACAAATCCTATCCCTTCGGATCGCTCTCGCAACGGAGATGACGACGGAAGAACAACATCAGAAACGTCTCGAAGAACTCGAAATGTTGGATGAAAAGTGCTTGGAAGCTCAACAACACATTGAGTTTTATCAAGCCAGAATATCTAGGGCTTTTAATAAAAAGGTCCGACAGAGAAGCTTTAAGGAAGGAGATCTGGTCCTCACTGCTCGCCGACCGATAATCCTCAACTCCAAGAAGAAAGGTAAATTTGAACCCAAATGGGAAGGGCCGTTTGTGGTAGACACAGTCTACTCAAACGGCGCATATCGCCTGATTTCTCTAGAGGGCGTCAGGCAATTAATGCCAATAAATGTGAAGTTTCTAAAAAAGTACTATCCTTAGTACATTCAGGATAACCCATTTACCGGGAAGTTCCTTGAAGAATATTACACTTAATATTCTAGAGGATAACCCAAAATTATTTTTACCACCAAAATCCCTCACTGATCAATTCCAATTGACAGCGAGTCCACCAAAAGTGTCTTTCTTGTCCAAGTCACCAACAAATTCTCCTCTTGATTCTTTACACGAACAAGAGATCCACTTTCAGTTCAAAGTCCCCTTTCGATAAACGAAAGAACTCCCTTCTTATTCTCTTTGGTTAAGCCTTCTCATGGTTATAACCAAAGTTGAAATTTTATTTTGATAAACAAAAAACTCATCTTCAAACTAGATAACCTATCCTATAAAAGGTAAGTTTATCTAGATCTTTCAGATTCTCAGAGTGGAGATCCCACTTCTAGTTTCTTTTACGCTGGAAATGGAATATAAAATTCTTCCTTTCCAGAATCAAGGAATAGAATATAAAATTCTTCCTTTATTATATTCGGGTTCGCCTTCACCCTAAAAGAAGATCGGGAAATAGAATATAAAATTCTTCCTTTCCCACACCAACATTTTCTAAGAATTTATCAATCTAGGATTCATCTTAGGAAGTTTATCCCGAATCCTAAGCAGGGATAAGCCTGCGCCTAACACGCGCTGCTGGTTTAGTCTTTCTCCGTAGAAAAAGACACCAGAGTTCGAGTCTGGGGTATCCTATCCTGAAACCTAAATAGGGATAAGTCTATGCCTAACCCGCGCTGCCGGTTAGTTCTTAACCGTTAAAAAGAATACCCGCCCACATATTCAACATTGTGACAGGTTGTTATTAATAACACCAAAATCCATAGCTTACACGCATGGGAAATTTCATCCTGAATCCTAAGAAAGGATATGCCGACGCCTAACACGCGTCGCCAGGTTAGTCTTTTACTGTCCAAGAAGACACCAGAACCTGATTCTGGGGACCTTTATCCCGAAGCCTAAATAGGGATAAGTCAGCGTCTAATACACGTTGCCGGGTAGCCTATTCCCGTAACAATACCGAAGTCTACGTATTCGAAGTCATAGCGGCGAGTCTCAGAGAATTCACTCTCTTAGCACAACGTTACATGCGGAACGG
>BQKN01001089.1:1052083-1065715 GCA_022839385.1 Asparagus kiusianus
TCTTTTAAAATTCTTCGCCATTTCCTAATAAAAATAAGAAAAATCCCTAGTTCCCATCTTCATTTGCGATTCTTACCACTAAAATCAAAACTAACCCTAATTTTTACTCCTCATCCTCAGGTTCTCTCCCTCTGATTTGAACTATTGTGGGCTAATGTTCTGATAGCGCCTGAAACCCCAACGCTAATTTTTACTTCTCATCCTCAGACTTTCACTACACACGTGCTCAAATAATTTGCACTTAAATACCGTATAGTTTACCAAAATTAGCATACACATTTGCAAGTGGGTCTTAATGAGGTTATTCAATGGGCCTCAGGGAAATCACTCGAATCCGACACGACCCGTTAACGTCCGCCTCCGTCCCTTTCGCAATTTTACTAGCCCACCCTCTTTTAAAATTCTTCACCGTTTCCTAATAAAAATCATAAAAATCCCCAGTTCCCATCTTCATTTGCGATTCTTACCACTGAAATTAAAACTAACCCTATTTTTTACTTCTCATCCTAAGGTTCTCTCCTTCTAATTTGAACTCTACTGGCCTAATGTTCTTATGAAAAGTGAAGATAACTTCGTTCCTTGATAATCGATAAAGAATATATATGTCTAAAATCCAATCATGTTTCGACTTGTCTTAGATTCGTTTTTTTTCCGATAGCAATCCTTAAAATATTTTCATAAATTGAAATTAGCATCTCTAATCTTCATATTTTGAGATTTGATTTTCATATCTGTCGAGTGTTTGGAAATTAGTTCTCCTGCTTAAGAGGCGAGTTGAAATTGAAAGAAACATCCCATCATCTTTAACGTTTTTTGTGTGCACTTGTACCCTCTTACATGGTGTTCAATTATGATTGATTCGGGTGTTGATTTTAAAAATCTCCTGTTTCTCATAAATTGAAGCGGGAAATGAGGGGAAGATAAACTCGGTGGAAAGATAAATTCCATGAGGGTAATTTGATCATTTCCTTTTCGTCATTAACCACTAACCCAACTCATAACTACGAATATTGATGATAAACGTCATAAAAGAACTTATTGCAAATCACTTATAACACTTGGAGGGCTAATTTCATAATATGAATTGGGTAGATAATTTTGGTAGTATAAGGTTGAAAGTTTTCCACTATTGGACACTTGATTTTGTGGTTCTCTGTTTACCCATGCACTAGGATGTTTCGAGTTCATTCTATCAGAGGCTTTCACTGCACACGTGTGTAAATATTTTTGCACTTAAATGCCGTATAGTTTACCAAAATTCACGTACACATTTGCAAGTGGGTCTTAATGAGGTTATTCAACGAGCCTCAGGGAAATCACCCGAATCCGACACGACCCGTTAACGTCCGCCACCGTCCCTTTCGCAACTAAATTTCACTATCCCACCTTCTTTTAAAATTCTTCACCGTTTCCTAATAAAAATCAGAAAAATCTCCAGTTCCCATCTTCATTTGTGATTCTTACCACTGAAATCAAAACTAACCCTAATTTTTACTCGCCATCCTCAGGTTCTCTCCCTCTGATTTGAACTATTGTGGGCTAATATGCTTATGAAAAGTGAAGATAACTTCGTTTCTTGATAATCGATAAAGAATATATATGTCTAAAATCCAATCAAGTTTCAACTTGTTTTAGATTCGTTTTTTTTTCCGGTAGCAATCCTTAAAAGATTTTCATAAATTGAATTTAGCATCTCAAATCTTCATATTTTGAGATTTGATTTTCATATCTGTCGAGTGTTTGGAAATTAGTTCTCCTACTTAAAAGGCTGGTTGAAATTGAAAGAAACATCCCATCATCTTTAACGTTTTTTGTATGCACTTGTACCCTCTTACATGGTGTTCGATTATGATTGATTCAGGTGTTGATTTTAAAATTCTCCTGTTTCTCATAAATTGAAGCAGGAAATGAGAGGAAGATAAACTCAGTGGAAATATATATTCCATGAGGGTAATTTGATCATTTCCTTTTCATCATTAACCACTAACCCAACTCATAACAACGAATATAGATGATAAACATCGTAAAAGACCTTATTGCATATCACTTATAACACTTAGGGGGCTAATTTCATAATATGAATGGGGTGGGTATTTTTGGTAGTACAAGGATGCAAGTTTTCCACCATTGGACCCTTGATTTAGGGGTTCTTTGTTTACCAATGCACTAGGATTTGTCAAGTTCATTCTATCAGAGGCTTTCCCTGCACACGTGCTTAAATATTTTTGCACTTAAATACCGTATAGTTTACCAAAATTGCATACCCATTTGCAAGTGGGTCTCAATGAGGTTATTCAACAGGCCTCAGGGAAATCACCCAAATCCGACACGACCCGTTAACGTCCTCCCCCGTCCCTTTCGCAATTTAATTTCACTAGCCCACCCTCTTTTAAAATTCTTCGACGGTTCCTAATAAAAATCAGAAAAATCCCAGTTCCCATCTCCATTTGTGATTCTTACCACTGAAATCAAAACTAACCCTAATTTTTACTCCTCATCCTCAGGTTCTCTCCCTCTGATTTGAACTCTTGTGGGCTAATGTTCTGATAGCACCTGAAACCCTAACGCCAATTTTTACTCCTCATCCTTAGGCTTTCACTGCACACGTGCTTAAATATTTTTGCACTTAAATACCGTATAGTTTACCAAAATTCGCATACACATTTGCAAGTGGGTCTTAATGAGGTTATTCAACGGGCCTCAGGGAAATCACTCGAATCCGACACGACCCATTAACGTCTGCCACCGTCCCTTTCGCAATTTAATTTCACTAGCCCACCCTCTTTTAAAATTCTTCACCGTTTACTAATAAAAATCAGAAAAATCCCCATTTCCCATCTTCATTTGTGATTCTTACCACTGAAATCAAAACTAACCCTAATTTTTACTCCTCATTCTCAGGTTCTCTCCCTCTGATTTTAACTCTTGTGGGCTAATATTCTTATGAAAAGTGAAGATAACTTCGTTTCTTGATAATCGATAAAGAATATATATGTGTAAAATCCAATCAAGTTTTGACTTGTTTTAGATTCGTTTTTTTTTCCGATAGCAATCCTTAAAAGATTTACATAAATTGAATTTAACATCTCAAATCTTCATATTTTGAGATTTGATTTTCATATCTGTCGAGTGTAATTTGATCATTTCCTTTTCGTCATTAATGACTAACCCAACTCATAACTACGAATATTGATGATAAACGTCATAAAAGAACTTATTGCAAATCACTTATAACACTTGGGGGGCTAATTTCATAATATGAATTAGGTAGGTATTTTTGGTAGTACAAGGTGTAGGTGTCAAAAAATGCTGAAAGATATCCAAACGCAGCTCAAAAGGAAGTCATCCAAAAATCAAAAAAAGGGGACACAAGCATAGACTGTCTCGCACGCGAGACAGTCTTTACTGTCTCACACGCGAGACGGCTTTCAAAGGTTCAAAAACTATTTTATAGCCGCCGACACATGGCCACCAACTGTTCAGGAACGTGGGAAACGTCGTAGGCGAGAATCACATTGATAATTGTCAAAATAACGTAGTTTTAAAACGTGGAAATGCAGTTACAAGAAAACTGTCAGGCAGTTAAAGATTTTCAAGATAGTATTTACTGTCTCGGAACCCGAGACAGTGTGTACTGTCTCGGAACCCGAGACAGTCTTTACTGTCTCGACCGCCGAGACAGCAAACACTGTCTCGGAAGCAGTTATTTGTTCAGGGTCTATAAATACCCCCCTGGGATCGATTTTTGAGGGGGTTAATTAGAGAGCATTGGAGGAGCAGGGGCTGAGCATTTTGGGGCAGACAGAGCAGAGTTCCTAAGCTTCTAGAATTTTCTTGAGATTCGAGCATTGACTTGATCTTAAGAAGAGTGATCTTCTTACTTTGATAAGATATTCACTTCAAATTCCTACTTTGATAAATGAAGGAAGAATCCCCAAAGCCTTCACGATTCAATCAGAATCTGTGATTCGGTGGTCCACGGGCTAACGCACCCCTGGCACAGGCTAAGATCCCACGCAAGCAGTGATCCAAACAAGGATCCTGCGTTTGTTTCTAAAAGGTTATAATTTTCATTGTGTTGTGTAAAAGAAGTCTTATAAAAAGGCTATTTCTTTCGAATTAGTTGTAATCGACCGAAGATATAATGAATTCCACAACAAAATTAACTTTTGACGAAAACAAACTGGCGACCACAGTGAGAGCCAACGGTCTCGCTGCCGAGGCCGTTGTGTCGCAGCCGATCAAGATCCCGATTGAATCCACGATCGAGTATGAATTTGACCAAATGAAGTTTGAGGAGTATCTGTCATCCTCATCTGTAAGATCTTCCTCGCCTCACAAATGCAGGAAGATTTCATCTTCTAAGAAGGTTTTCAAGTTTTTGACTCCGTCGAACACTACAGATGAAGATTCTCGCTTGATTGTTGCTGAGGATTCTACTCGCAACCTCTCTGCTCATAATGACTCTTCTCCAATTAAAGAGTCATTGAATCAAAGCTCATTGGCACTAACGAAGAGGGCTCGTCAGAGACAACGTCAGCGCCACGCTCGCCAAATGGCTAAGGCTTTGGAACAAACCGACGGGGTTCGTTATCATGCGGACCTAGAGTCGAGGAGGTATCGAGTGGTTCAGTTGTCTCAACGACTAATCACTCATATCTCTGATAAACTAATGACGGAAGAATGGACTCTCGTCAAAAAGGCACGTTCGACCCTCAAAGGACGTATACAAAAGCGTCATGCAAACGTTGCTCATGCCCGTGCTCTCTCACAACAAAGACGAGAAAGGAAGAAAGAAACGGTAGCTAAAGAACCACCAAAACTCTGCAAAGTTTGGATTCCAAAGTCTGGAGTTGTACAAAATCAGCATTCAGAGCCCGTTAAGACTCCACACCCACAAGGGGGTGGTTCTAACCATGTGACTGTTGACATAACCTTAGATCACTCAAAGGCAACAATAAGTTACCCTGAGAATGCCAACAAGGCTTTACACCCCAGAAGAAAACGCCAAAAGATAGCGTTATATCATATCAAAAGACGATAGGATTTTTCGGCAATCATACTGATGAATCGTACTATCAAGCTGTGGGTGTGAATAAATTTCGAAAGAGAATTGTTCAAAAAATGAGCTCTCATTGTTCCTGTGTGTGACTCATTAGAGCAGTATTGTCGGAATATGATTACTCCAAACGAGAAGTCATCCCGCAAAGAGTCTCAATGTGCCAGAGACTTTTCACCAAAATGTCAAAGCCCAAGCCGAGATATTTCTGCAAGAAGCTTGCTGTTTAAGAGGATGAATTCCCTGAAGTCATAATCAATATGGCTAATAAAGGAAAATCTAAGTGGCATTCAAGTGAATCAAATCCCGACTTTTCACCGGGAGGAAAAGTCAACTCAAGAATTGCTCAACGGATATCTCGACTCCAGTTAAGAGCCGTTAGACGTAGAGACTACAAGAGAATGCATGAAAGAATGTCATCAGAGGATGAGCTCTAGGACACTTGTTCTGCGATCGCTTCGGATGATACAGTATCTAGTACAGGGCAAACCAGAGAAGTACTCACAATCACCTCTGATCAGTTCGCTCAAATACTTCAAGAAGCTCTAGCCAAACAACGTGAAGAAATTAGAGCTGAGATGAAGATGGAGATGGAGTTGGCTATTCAACAAATGAGAGAATTGCTAGCTCACGGCCTCAACTTCCTGAGTCCAGTCAGCGAGCTGAATCCAGCCGCCGCATTCAAAATATTGCAGATGATAGTGATCCGGTAGTGGATGAAGTCATCTTTACTGATGCACCTCCTAATAATGATAACACTGGGGGTGGTTCAACGGATCCTCCCAACAACGATATTGGGGGTAGTTTAATCGCACCTCTTAATAATACTGGGGGTGGCCCAATTATTTCTCCTCAATATCACTCAAAAAGAGATGAAGATGAGGATAAGAAAATGCAAGACCTTGAAAACAAAGTCAACGCTTTGATTTCTGCTCAGGAAGTAAAGAAGACGGATATTCCGTATCCCTATCCAAGAGAATGAGATTCAATTCCATACCCGACAAAATTCCATCTGATTAACTTCACACCATTCGACGGAAAGAGCTCACCTATTAAGCACTTGATTTATTTCAAGTCTCATTTAGGCATGATATCTGGAAATGAGGCTTTAATGGTCCGGTCATTCGTTGGCACCCTTCGTGATCCCGCCTTCGATTGGTATCGACGTCTCAAGCCAGGTAGCATCAATTGCTGGAAGGACATAGAAAGTTTGTTCCTCAGCAATTTCTTCGATGATGACACCGAAGTATCAATTGGAACCCTTCTGGATGAGAAACAAAAAGACGGAGAGTCGGTTGATAATTTTATCAAACGCTTCCGTAACAAAGCAATGAATTGCAGAGATCCTGTTACAGAGGAGTTTATCCTACAAACATGCCACAATAATCTCTCCATCGATGTCCTGGAAGCCCTGGGGGTCGTACCATCCAAAACTTGGAAAGATTTGAAAATGCATGGTGAACAAGCTGAATACTTTCCTAAAAGAAAAAAAGTTGAGAGAAGCCAACCGACGATATCTGCAATCATTGTGAATGCGACTCTCGATCCGAAGTTCCAAAAGGAGTATTCTTTTGAAGATGATGAAGCTCCAGCCATCTTGAAATACCTCCTCGCCAATGACAAAATCGAGCTGCCACCTATTAAAGATCAGGAGGGAGCTAAGAGGATTATAGATCCAAACTACTGTGCATACCACAGAAGGGTTCTTCATCCCACCAAAATTTTCTTTGGACTAAAAAACAAAATCCAAGACTTAATCGATTCCGGTGTCATAACGGCAAAACAAGCCAAATGAGGACGCATGACTACTCCATTGGGTACACGAGTATAAAGTGTTTCCCCTAACTCCGAAGAGTATATGAGTATAAACTGCTTCTCTATGTAACTCTAAAAGGTATACGAGTATAAACTGTTTCCCGAACCTCCGAACGAAATAAGAGGTTAAAAATTGCTGCCAAATGTGATTAGACTCAGGTTCACCTGAAAGCTGGGGGTGGATATGAGGTTATCATGGCTGAATACGAAGACAGGAACCAAGACCTGATTCTATATCAAGAACAGCAACGTTGCTCACAAACGAAAAGTTCTTGAAAAAGTACTATCCCTAGTACATTCAGAGTAACCTATTTAACGGGAAGTTTCTGGAGAATACTATATATGGTATTTTTAAGGATAACCCGAAACTAATCGATTGTTCAAGGTGAAAACCAATCATCTGAATAATCCACCCTTAATCATGACAAAAAAAATGATTAAGAACTTCCGGTTGTGGCTATTTAATCATGTCCAAAATGATTAAAACCATCTCACTGTGATTTTTAGAGTACTTTTTTATTGAGATGAGATTCAATGACTTCATCAAGTCGATCTTCCCTCACAAAACTCTGAAATAATTCATCTGCTCCTTAATTGATTTCAATCGTCGGGATCAATTTTACCAACTCCCACTGTGACTTTCCAAGCACTTTATCGTTGAGACGAGATTCAATGACCTCATTGGGTTAGTCTTTCCTCACGAAACTCCTACGGTTTAATTACGGAGTGCTTGATAATTCACAGTCCTCCACCATAAAATTCCTCACCGATCAAATTAACTGGGTGGGTCCACCAAAATACTTTGTGGTTAAATTCACCTGAACTCCCGCTGTGTCCAAGACTTTAACACTCCCACTGTTGAGCTCTGACACAACACCCAAAATTTCAATCCATGACAATTGGCAAATCTCCTTTCGTTACTAGTTACCAAAAACATCTTTTGAGTGATTTGTACAAATCTACATTTCTACTGTTATTTGTACCTCAACTCCCTCCTTTGCTTGGTCAAACCTTTAAACAGTTAGGAACAAAGAAAAAAATCTCTTCTCGATTCCTTCCACGAACGAGAAGTCCGCAAATTGAGCGATCAAACCTTTAAACAGTTAGGATCGTCTCAAACCCCCATTTTGTCAAACCTTCCTACAGTTAGGACCAAAGCCAAAATCTCTTCTCGATTCCTTCCACGAACGAGAAGTCCACAAATCGAGCGATCAAACCTTCCTACAGTTAGGATCATCTCAAAACTCCCATTTGCTCAAACCTTTAAACAGTTAGGACCAAAGCCAAAATCCCCTCTCGGTTCATTCCATGAACGAGAGGTTTACAAATCGAACGATCAAACCTTTAAACAGTTAGGATCGTCTCAAACCCCTATTTGGTCAAACCTTTAAACAGTTAGGACCAAAGCCAAAATCTCTTCTCGATTCCTTCCACGAACGAGAAGTCCACAAATCGAGCGATCAAACCTTCATACAGTTAGGATCGTCTCAAAACTCCCATTTGGTCAAACCTTACTACAGTTAGGACCAAAGCCAAAATCTCTTCACGATTCCTTCCACGAACGAGAAGTTCACAAATCGAGCGATCAAACCTTCCTACAGTTAGGATCGTCTCAAAACTCCTATTTGGTCAAACCTTTAAACAGTTAGGACCAAAGCCAAAACCCCCTCTCGATTCCTTCCATGAACGAGAGGTCTACAAATCGAACAATCAAACCTTTAAATAGTTAGGATCGTCTCAAACCCCTATTTGGTCAAACCTTTAAACAGTTAGGACCAAAGCCAAAATCTCTTCTCGATTCCTTCCACGAACGAGAAGTTTGCAAATCGAGCGATAAAACCTTTAAACAGTTAGGATCGTCTCAAACCTCCATTTGGTCAAACCTTCCTACAGTTAGGACCCAAGCCAAAATCTCTTCTCGATTCCTTCCACGAACGAGAAGTCCACAAATCGAGCGATCAAACATTCTTACAGTTAGGATCGTCTCAAAACTCCCATTTGGTCTAACCTTACTACAGTCAGGACCACAACCAGAATCTTCTCTCGATTCATTCCACGAACGAGGGGTCCATTTTCAAGTTGAATAATCAAACCTTATGACAGTTAGGATTATTCAAACCTGTCCAGATTCTCTAAGTGGAGATCCCACTTTGAGTTTTCTTTACACCTGGAGATAGAATATAAAATTCTTCCTCTCCGATTTTTGGGTTTATCTCTACCAACAAAAAAAAGAGACCAGGAGATAGAATATAAAATTCTTTCTCTCCATCATCGGGTTCACCTCTACCAATAAAAAAGAGACCAGAATACTCCAATAGGTATACGAGTCTAAATTGTTTCCCTAATTTCAACAGGAAGTTTCGGGAGAATATCACTCAGAATATTCTTAAGAATAACCTGAATACTCCAATAGGTACACGAGTCTAAAATGTTTCCCTACCCTCAACAGGAAGTTTCTGGAGAATATCACTTAGAATATTCTTAAGAATAACCTGGCTACCTCCCAACGGGTATCTGAGGTTAACTATTTCCCGAAAACTCTAAAAAAATACACGAGTATAAACTGTGTTCTTATGAAGACTGATGCATTAATTAACAATCCAATATCAATTTGATGACAAAAGCTGAATTCACAAGTACAAATTCCAGCTTCGAGTCAAGACTTCGACAACGGTCAAGCGATAAACGTAGCACCGGAAGAATTTTGTCTATTCTACAAAGCAATGAATAGACCAAAGGATGAAGAAGTCAAGAGTTGAAGCCGTTCACAAGTCCTTCTATACGATCTCCTTAGTTAAATACAGAAGTGATTGCAAACAAAACCCGTCTTATCCAAAGAGTCCTAGACTCCTCTATAAAGGAATGAGTCTAGAACACTTTGGATGGGGTATCTGTAGGGGTCAAAAAATGCTGAAAGATATCCAAACGCAGCTCAAAAGGAAGTCATCCAAAAATAAAAAAAAGGGGACACAAGCATAGACTGTCTCGCACGCGAGACAGTCTTTACTGTCTCGCATGCGAGACAGCTTTCAAAGGTTCAGAAACTATTTTATAGCCGCTGACACATGGCCACCAACTGTTCAGGAACGTGGGAAAAGTCGTGGGCGAGAATCACATTGATAACTGTCAAAATAACAAAGTTTTAAAACGTGGAAATGCAGTTACAAGAAAACTATCGGGCAGTTGAAGATTTCCGAGATAGTATTTACTATCTCGGAACCCGAGACAATGTTTACTGTCTCGGAACCCGAGACAGTCTTTACTGTCTAGGCCGCCGAGACAGCAGACATTGTCTCGGAAGCAATTATTTGTTCAGGGGCTATAAATACCCCCTGAGATCGATTTTTGAGGGGGCTGATAAGAGAGCATTGGAGGGCTGAGCATTTTTGGGGCAGACAGAGCAGAGTTCCTGAGCTTCTGGCAATTCCTTAAGATTCGAGCTTTGACTTGATCTTAAGAAGAGTGATCGTCTTACTTTGATAAGATGTTCACTTCAAATTCCTACTTCGATAAACGAAGGAAGAATCCCCAAAGCCTTCACGATTCAATCAGAATCTGTGATTCGGTGGTCTATGGGCTAACGCACCCCCGGCATGGGCAAAGATCCCACGCAAGCAGCGATCCAAACAACGATCCTACGTTTGTTTCTAAAAGGTTGTAATTTTTATTTTGTTTTGTAAAAGAAGTCTTATAAAAAGGCTATTTCTTTCGAATTCATTGTAATCGACCGAAGATATAATGAATTCCGCAACGAAATCAACTTTTGACGAAAACACAAGGATGCAAGTTTTCCACCATTGGACACTTGATTTAGTGGTTCTCTGTTTACCAATGCACTAGGATTTGTCGAGTTCATTCTATTAGAGGCTTTCACTCCACACGTGCTTAAATATTTTTGCACTTAAATGCTGTATAGTTTACCAAAATTCGCATACACATTTGCAAGTTGGTCTTTATGAGGTTATTCAACGGGCCTCAGGGAAATCACCCGACTCCGACACGACCCGTTAACGTCTGCCACCGTCACTTTCGCAATTTAATTTCACTACCTAGCCCTCTTTTAAAATTCTTCGCCGTTTCCTAATAAAAATTAGAAAAATCTCCAGTTCCCATCTTCATTTGTGATTCTTACCACTAAAATCAAAACTAACCTTAATTTTTACTCCTCATCCTCAGGTTTTCTCCCTCTGATTTGAACTCATGTGGGCTAATATTCTTATGAAAAGTGAAGATAACTTCGTTTCTTGATAATCGATAAAGAATATATATGTCTAAAATCCAATCAAGTTTCGACATGTTTTAGATTCGTTTTTTTCCGGTAGCAATCCTTAAAAGATTTTCATAAATTGAATTTAGCATCTCAAATCTTCATATTTTGAGATTTGATTTTCATATCTGTCGAGTGTTTGGAAATTAGTTCTCCTACTTAAGAGGCTGGTTGAAATTGAAAGAAACATCACATCGTCTTTAACGTTTTTTTGAGTGCACTTGTACCTTCTTACATGTTGTTCGATTATGATTGATTTGGGTGTTGATTTTAAAAATCTCATGTTTCTCATAAATTGAAGCGGGAAAAGAGAGGAAGATAAACTCGGTAATTTGATCATTTCCTTTTCGTCATTAACCACTAACCCCACTCATAACTACGAATATTGATGATAAACATCATAAAAGAACTTATTGCAAATCACTTATAACACTTGGGGTGCTAATTTCATAATAAGAATTGGGTAGGTATTTTTGGTAGTACAAGGATGCAAGTTTTCCACCATTGGACACATGATTTAGTGGTTCTCTGTTTACCAATGCACTACGATTTGTCGAGTTCATTCTATCAGAGGCTTTCACTACACACGTGCTTAAATATTTTTGCACTTAAATACCGTATAGTTTACCAAAATTCGCATACACATTTGCAAGTGGGTCTTAATAAGGTTATTCAACAGGCCTCAAGGAAATCACCTGAATCCGACCCGTTAACGTACGCCACCGTCCCTTTCGCAATTTAATTTCACTAGCCCACCCTCTTTTAAAATTCTTCGCCGTTTCCTAATAAAAATCTGAAAAATCCCTAGTTCCCATCTTCATTTGTGATTCTTACCACTGAAATCAAAACTAACCCTAATTTTTACTCCTCATCCTCAGGTTCTCTCCTTCTGATTTGAACTCTTGTGGGCTAATATTCTTATGAAAAGTAAAGATAACTATGTTTCTTGATAATCGATAAAGAATATATATGTCAAAAATACAATCAAGTTTCGACTTGTTTTAGATTCGTTTTTTTTTTCGATAGCAATCCTTAAAAGATTTTCATAAATTGAATTTAGCATCTCAAATCTTCATATTTTGAGATTTGATTTTCATATCTGTCGAGTGTTTGGAAATTAGTTTTCCTACTTAAGAGGCTGGTTGAAGTTGAAAGAAACATCCTATCATCTTTAACGTTTTTTTTGTGTGCACTTGTACCCTCTTACATGGTGTTCGATTATGATTGATTCGGGTGTTGATTTTAAAAATCTCATGTTTCTCATAAATTGAAGCGGGAAATGAGAGGAAGATAAATTTGGTGGAAAGATATATTCCATGAAGGTAATTTGATCATTTCCTTTTCGTCATTAACCACTAACCCAACACATAACTATGAATATTGATGATAAACGTCATAAAAGAACTTATTACAAATCGTGTATAACACTTGGGGTAATAATTTCATAATATGAATTGGGTAGGTATTTTTGGGAGTACAAGGATGCAAGTTTACCACCATTGGACACTTGATTTAGTGGTTCTCAGTTTACCAATGCACTAGGATTTGTCGAGTTCATTCTATCAGAGGCTTTCACTGCACTCGTGCTTAAATATTTTTGCACTTAAATACCGTATAGTTTACCAAAATTCGCATACACATTTGCAAGTGGGTCTTAATGAGGTTATTCAATGGGCCTCAGGGAAATCACCCGAATCTGACACGACCCGTTAACGTCCGCCACCGTCCTTTCGCAATTTTACTTCACTAGCCCTCCCTCTTTTAAAGTTCTTCGCCATTTCCAAATAAATATCAGAAAAATCCCCAGTTCCCATCTTCATTTGTGATTCTTACCACTGAAATCAAAATTAACCCTAATTTTTACTCCTCATCCTCAGGTTCTCTCCCTCTGATATGAACTCTTGTGGGCTAATATTATTATGAAAAGTGAAGATAACTTTGTTTCTTCATAATCGATAAAGAATATATATGTCTAAAATCCAATCAAGTTTCGACTTGTTTTAGATTCGTTTTTTTTTCGATAGCAATCCTTAAAAGATTTTCATAAATTGAATTTAGCATCTCTAATCTTCATATTTGAGATTTGATTTTCACATCTGTCGAGTGTTTGGAAATTAGTTCTCCTATTTAAGAGGCTGGTTGAAATTGAAAGAAACCTCCCATCATCTTTAACGTTTTTTTGTGTGCACTTGTACCCTCTTACATGGTGTTTGACTATGATTGATTCGGGTGTTGATTATAAAAATCTCCAGTTTTGCATAAATTGAAGCGGGAAATGAGAGGAACGTAAGCTCGGTAGAAAGATATATTCCATAAGGGTAATTTGATCATTTCCTTTTCGTCATTAACCACTAACCCAACTCATAACTACGAATATTGATGATAAACATCATAAAAGAATTTATTGCAAATCACTTATAACACTTGGGTGGCTAATTTCATAATATGAATTGGGTAGGTATTTTTGGTAGTACAAGGATGCAAGTTTTCC
>BQKN01001090.1:982-19101 GCA_022839385.1 Asparagus kiusianus
CCCCCCAAACCCCCCAAAAAAATATTTTTTTGATTAGGGTTTTTTTAAAAAAGAAATTTATTTTAAAGCGCAGGATTGTGTGTATCGGTGTTTTGCTTGCTTACTGCGTGCATTGCTCGCCGAAAGTGTTTCCTGCTACAGTAATTAATTTTGGGAAGATGGGCAGTTGGGTTCTATATCATTTGTTGGAAATCCCAACAATCATTTCCCCTAAATTTAAACTTATACTAGGGTTGGGCTAAAGTTTGATTCTTGTAGCCAAATTATGTCTGTTTCCTTCAGATTAAATGGTTTTGTTGGAAGAAGTCCATTTATTTGCAGGATTGTGTGTATCGGCGATCTTGCTGTTTGAAGTGCATCTCTGCCGAAAGTGTTTCCTGCTATAGAAAACAATGAAGATGGGCAGTTGGGTTCCTAAGTTTTCCGTGGGAATCCCAACAATCATTTTCTGCACATTTTCATTCCATACTGTTGAAAATTTTCTTTATATCAACATAAATAGTATAGTTAGGAATCTTGGTATGTTATTTGAGCATTCTTTACTTAGTTTGCGTTGTTCTCATTACACCAGTAACAAATACATTGAGCATGACCTCTTTATGAATGAATTATTGCCTAATAATCTTCTTTGAATGGTAGAATTCGGTACGATCTTTAGCTGCTTCGAACTCGGTTATGGAATCTTGAACACAACACAAGAAGCTCAGTGCTATTGTCGGAATCGAGTTGTGTGGTGAGTAATGGCATTTGTGAGAGTGAATTTGTGTCTGTCACATTTTTTTCCCCATGTTTGAGCTGCAAAGGACAATTGAAGGATGTGGCCTTGAAGAGTATCAAAGGGATCAAGGTGAACTGTTGTCGTCAATGTTATGCCTTTGCAGAATTTGTAGGTAGTGTTGAGAAAGATGTTGTTGCTACTTACTAAGCACTTGGCGGAACTTATATTGATGTCGAGGAGGATGTTGTTTCTTCTTCCATCTATTCTTGCGATTTCATTCTGAATCAACTGTTTGTTTAGCATGACTCGATTAAATGAAAGTTGAAAATGAAAAAAAAATCAGTTTTCTTGTACCAGTTAAAATTGGCCCTGACCAAATAAAATGAATAAATATATTTTCTTTGAACTCCTCTTCGTTTGATAATGCACACCTTAAATGCATATTTTTGTGTTGTGCAAATTTGCTATTACGTTCTCTTTCTAACGCAAGTCTTGTTCTCAAGATTTGTCTATGTTGGTGTAAGCATTTGTTAGATGATCGGTTAGACAGTTAAGCAGATAACTCCTTTAAAAGTGAACATTTCTAACCCAAGAGGTTTCAGACTCAGAATCTTCTTCAGAGTTGAGTTTTTCCTCAGAGACCACATAGTAGATTTTCAAGAGTTGTATCCCGAAGATCACTTTTCGACCTCATGCGTTGAAGTTAGAATCGTCAAAGTTTTCTTACTTAAGATAGTCTACTCTAAGAGTCCTTGCAGGATCCATGATAGATCAGAATATTGTTTTAAAATTGTTGGCGCCTGTGGTTAAATCTTTAAGATTGTTGGCGTCTGTGGTTAAATCTGGAATAATACAGATATAAAGCAATAAAAACGAAAGAAATCTGAAGTGTAGTAATTTAAAATTTTTAACTTAGCTGCTGTGTGTTTGTAAAACGTTGTGTTTAAAGCAATAAACTTTAATGAGTTCAAAGCATTTCGGATGCGGGATGTTTGATAGGAAACATGTCTAAAGAACTCACCTATGCATAAGTGGAGATTTGACCTTCTCCTATGGTGTCTTGTGGAAAGATATCTAGAGTCCTAGCAGAAATCAGGACATGCACAGGGTCATAAATGTGCAAAGGCAAGACAAAGGCAAAGCAAGTGGTTCAAAGTGAAAACTGCCATAAATGAGTTTGATCGTGTGATCGTTGGATTTTTAGACATGTGCTGATTCAAGTCTCTGTGACATCATGCATCTATCTTTTAATCAGTTGGTCTAAGGGGGATTTAAGTCCTTGCGACATCTACCTTATACACAATGATTGAAACAACGACACCGTTACATGATTTTAGTTTAAAAAACTTGTGGGGGATTGTTAGATATCTTATTAAACTAGTGGACCCCTAACTAATTGTTTCAAAGGAAAACGTGATTAGCCTAACTTTGACGGAAAGTAAAAAACAAGTGGACCCTCTTTTTGAAAATAGAAAAACACGTGCTTAATTTTTTGTGGGATTTTCAAAGGCTGGTGCTAAATTTCGTTGAAAGAGAAAAAGGTGGGCGGGCTCCACCGCGGGCCCCATCACTAGTAATATTTTATTAGTGTATAGTATTTTTCCAAATGTTATAAATATACCTCAAACTCTTAAGGAAAATTCATTCCAAAAATAATAATCAATAAATATATATATATATATATATTGTAAACTAGCTAGTGCTCGTAGGAATATTGCTTGGACCAAAAATGTCTTATAGATCAAGGAGATTGTTGTCTTGACCGAAAGGTCCTATAGATCAAGGAGATTGTTGTCTTGACCGAAAGGTCCTATAGATCGATGAGATCTTGACAGTACTGGGTCAGTGCACACCAGAGTACTGTACTGTTGTTCTGAAAGCAATTTGGTCTTGGGATCCTTGTACCGGAGTAGACTAAATATTACTTTAAGCATAGTGTTTTACAAACGCACAACAGTTGAGTTCGAAATTTTAAATTAATGCACTTCAGCTTTCTTTCAGTTTTTGTTGCTTTATAACTGTATTATTTCGGATTTAACTACATGCGCTAACAATCTTAAAGCAATATTCTGATCTACCATGGATCCTGTAAGGACTCTTGGAGTGGACTATCTTAAGTTAGAGAACTTTGACGGTTCCAACTTCAACGCATTGCGTCAGAAAGTAATCTTCGGGATGCAACTTTTGAAAATTTACTATGTGGTCTCTGAGGAGAAACTCGACTCTGAAGAAGATTCTGAGTCTGAAGCCTGTTGGACTAGAGCTGATCACTTCTGCAAGAGTTATCTTCTTAACTGCCTGGCCGATCATCTAGCAGATGTTTACACTAACAGTTCATATACATGAGTGTCATCTTTTGATATAGACTGATGGACATTTGGTTATCAACTTTCAATTTGAGCACAGTCATATTTTTATATTTCTTTTGAATTTTTTGTACTTGCAACTCATTGAATATATGATAACATTTTCATTTTTGTGAACGATCTATGAAAAGTTAATTTTTCTTAGAGAAGTTCATGATATATTTCATCTTCTACATTTTGGGCATGAGACAATTGTTTACATTTGAAGTATCACATATTTCTAGAGCATGGGATAATTGTTAACATTTGAAATATCACATGTTTTAAGTATCATATGATAAGAGTGTCTTTGCACATTTCTATTTCTGATTATTTGAAAGGGGTGGTGTTGATTTTTTTTTGAAAAGGCAGGTAGAGTAACCTAACCAACCAGATCCTCAACAACACTCGGTGTCAAAAACAAAGGGATAGAAACAGACCAAAAACAAGAGGATCAAAAAGGGGTGGTATTGATTTGAGTCATCTGGCTACTGTCTTGAGCTTTATCTTTTTTTCTTTGGTCTTACTATTTCAGTGATTTGGATAACTCAACTTTTAGTTCATGTTTGGAAAAAATAAAAGAACCTCACCATAATTGTGTTTGCATACAGATAAAGCCCTCATCAGAACAGGCTATAACAGAAGATGGCAATGGTATGTTAATAGAAAAGAATATAGTGTCTTTACCATCTTATTACATGGATATCAAATATTAATTTCTTTTATCTTTTGGTTAATATAAGTTGATATGATAAATTATTACTATTTACTATAACTTGAATGTCTTTGTTTAGGCAATGACTCTTGCCTTTAATCTTCATCTTATATTGAGCAACTGAAAGTTTATTAAGGTAAACTGTTATTCCGGTATTCCCTTGATTTCCCAACAATAGGAAAAATTATTTGCCGACTACATTCAGTTTATAAAAAAGTACAAGAAGATATCACAAAAGACGGGGAGACAAAGAGAGGCGATAAAAATGTAGAGGAATTGCATTAGAAGGGTGAGGTAGCATGCTGGTAATGAAGACGCTGAGGATGTTCTTTATACTGGAGCTCACTGTCAAGCCACCATAGCCTATGTGTTTTACGAACGGGCAACAAATTCATCCATGTCTCAGCAAGAAGAGTTGGTTCTGATCAACAATATCTCGAGGAGGCTATCGTCTGGAGCAGAAGGTGAGCCTGCATGATTTCATACGCTTAACGGTTAGTATAAAGTTAAAAAAAGATATCTTTATGTGGTCAATACGTATCAAATGATGTCAAGCAAGTGTGAGAAACATCAAAGAAGCGTTCAAAACTAAGAATATTGAAGAAAATCGAACATTCATTTGGAAATGCAGCAACGTTCTATCACAAACCTTTATGGTACACTTCTGAATAGTCAAGGTGATGTAAGTCTTCTCAAACCTTCTGGCAAAGACATCAGCCGATCACAACGTTCTATCTTCAGCGACGTTATAAAATGGAGGTTTTTGAGGGCCTTAGTTGCCTTAGTCGAATCAAGATTAGGACAATCTACTATTTCCAAGTGCCTGAGTGACCTCGAGGATATCCGTGGAAGGTTTGACAGTTTCGAGCATCTTTTAATAATGAGCACTGAGAGACGGGGAAACGAGTCTTCTCTCTCTGATTCCCATGACTCCAGGCAAATCATGTCTAAGCAGTTGAGTTCTTCCAATGATGGAAATGCAGCTAGCTGAGTATTGAATCCATAGAAAGCTTTACCAAAGCACCTGGCGGCATCAAGTCCCCCAATCGTTAGACTCTTAAGTGATGGTAGCTCCCCAAGGGGTGGAAGACTCTCGCATCCACTGCAGTTAATCAGAGTGAGTTCCACCAGATTTGGAAGACAGTAACTGTTAAGCCAACTGGCGAAGCTTTTTCCCTTGTACTCTTGTACTGATAATCTTTTCAGATACTTATGTGGTTGGAGTGCATCAAACACCTTATCAGAGTCTGGCAAATTTCTACAATTGCCTGCTTTCCATGATAAGGACAAAGTGTTGAGGTGTTCCTTCTCCTTCAAGTTTGCATCCCCCGCTTCTGATGCATTTTCAACATTCCCAAGGTATCTAATATCTAGTTTGCCTCGAAGATTGAGAGCCCCCAACTGTCGTATGTTGTACCCTTTCTCCTTACCCACAATAAATATGGGCAGTGTTTGCAGGAATTGCAGTTGACCGATTCGGTTCGGCATGTGGTCAAGGGATTCACATTCATCAACATCCAGATGCCTGAGGCTTTTCACCTTCCTCATCTTTGGAGGTAATTTACGAAGCTTTAAACACCTTTTCAATATCAGTGACTGTAAATTCTCGAGACCAGAGAGAGCTGCGGGTAAGCTTTCTATGTCAGTGCCAGAAAGGTTAATGTATCTTAGATGCATTATACCGCCCACCGAGTCTGGAAGAAATGTGACAGCACTGTTACTCAGATCTAATGTCCGCAAAAGTCGAAATTTATTGTAGACAGGACCTTGAACCTCAGAAGCAGACCTGATACAATACAAGCATAGCTTAGATTAACTTACACTAGCAAACGTTTTGGAGCAACTTGCATTTATCTCACGGCCCCATTCACAAACTATAGTTTCAAACTGTAGGAACTAGGTATGATTATATTATTATTACTAATTACTAATGATACTATTAGTATTATCAAATACTACTGAAATGCTAATGATCTAGATTCTTTAAATGATAATTTGTCAATCTATCTACATTAATAGAATCTAAACATCTTGCACCTTCCTAATCCCTAAGACCCCATCATGGGTGTAAATGGTTAGCGGCTATTTCAATTAGGAGCTAAGTTTTTTTTTTCTTTTCTTTTCACCCCCAACACTGTTATGTTTATGGCTAATCATAACTGGCAAGCTTCCATGTCAGTTTCAATGAATTATGGTAGTATGATTTCAAGCAGAGCACATGCTAATATTTGATTCATGGATTTCCAGAGGTTAGCTATATTGTACGACTCAGGACACACGTATTAGTAATCGTGCAGGATATCTTACATGAATGACTCATGATTCATGAAGTAAATACTAATGGTGTTCTCTGTTTATAATCGTAAAATCAAATTCATTAACACTGGGGAAGTTATGATTGGGCATGTTATTGCACAGATCTGGGGACAAATGCGAGCCTTGCAGTGTGACAACTGGGACCAAGAAAATCCATTAGTACCACTAACCATTTTGGTTATAAGATCCTATCACTGCTTAATCTAGTTAATTTTCCTTGCCAACTTCTCCGTGTTGATTCCAATTCTAATAAGATTGCAATCAAACTAGTTACTTTTCCTTGCCAAATTCTACTCTAATTGCTCCAATATTATGCAAAAGACAAACCAAGGACCAGAACCTATCCTTCATCAAAATCCTGTTCCTCTCCAAACCCAATTTACATTCAAGGTTTCGGGTCCCAGTCAGCAGATGGTTACACACAGAAAGTCACAGTTATAATATCCTTCCTAGGTAACTAATAGTAATTAATCAAAAAATGGTCAAGATCTTTGGTGTTGAGATTTATATTTAACTTTTCAATTTGAGACTACTGCTTAAGTTTTATACTTTTCTCAAAAAATGGTGGGAATCTACTTCTCTATACAAATGGGAGAACCCAAGATTCACTATTCACGCTACAGTAAATACTACAGCAGTGTTTGCTGTAGCATTATTACTCGACACTGTTTCTTCGAAAAATAGCAGAGAAGGGACACTGAAGCAATTCAAAAAAAATACTGTAGCAGTTAACCCAGGATTACTGTAGCGGGAAAAAAAAAATATATCGTGCTTTACTCGGTGTTCACACTAGTATTTTTAAAGGGGCAACTTCACCATAAAAAGTTGTTTTCCTGATGGTAATGTTTGATGGAATTATGGTAGTGTTATAGCATTAACAATTACAAAGCATCCACTTTTATTTTATTTTCTTTTGGGAGATGATATTTGATCTTATGTAAATTTGCATGGATAAAAGTACTTTGCCCAAAAAATTTCAAAATTATTGGAACTAGAACAGTGACCTTAGCGACGTACCTTCGAGGACAATTTAATAGGCAGAGCGTGCGCAAATACACATTTTTAGGAACATCTGATACGCACCCGTGGCTAAAAAAGTGGCGGTTGATGCTGATTTCCATCTCACATCTTGCAAGATCATAGATGAGCGCATGTAATTTGAATGTTGTTGTTCTGCCTTCTTCGTCTTTCCGAAGGGGTTGGAAGAAGAACCTATCGAGAAGGTGCTGAAAGGTATCATGACCTATGTCTTCCACCTCCTTACTTCCTTTTGGTTGAATGAAATCATGGGCTATCCAGAGTTTGATTATAATGTCTCTGTCAATTTCGTAATCTCTGGGAAATATGGAGCAATACGCCAAGCACCTGTATGCATGCTTGGGTAGGTGCTTATAACTCATCCTGAGTGTGTTTAAAATTTCATTCTCTTCAGCTAAGTTCCATATTTCAGAGTTTTTGACGGCTAACCACTCAGCCTCATCTTTCTGGTGCATCAACCTCCCAAGAGCTTCTGCCGCCAGAGGCACTCCTTTGGATTTTCCTGCAATCTTCCATCCGATTTCTTCCAAGAACTGGTTTATATTCTGTCTTCCCTTAAATGCTGTTTGCGCAAATATTGACCAGCAAGAAGACTCTTTTAAACCTTCTAGGTGACAGGGGTTGGTTGTTTTCATTATATTTGCTACTTTATTGTTGCGGGTGGTTACTATGACTTTACTTCCATGTTCGCCTTCCTCTAAGATATGCTTAAGCTCATCCCAGTTCTTTCCGCTGTCATTCCAGACGTTGTCGAGAACCAATAGGAATTTTCTTCCTTGTAATATTTGTTGAAGGCGCGTCTTCGTCTGATCCCAGTTTGAATTGTCAACATGATTCTGTGAGGCCGTAGGCTCTAAGAATTTTCTCCCATGCAATATTTGTTGAAGGCGCGTCCTTAACCAATTCCAATATGACTTATCAACACGATTTTGCGAGGCTGCAGACTGTAGAATATCTTGTGCTATTTTCTTGACATCAATACCGTCAGACACCCAAACCCATATCATCAACCCATTTCTAAACTCCTCTGTCACCCGATTATCGTTGAATGCCATCTTTGCCAGAGTTGTTTTCCCAATTCCTGGGATGCCGACGATCGGAATGACAGAGATCTTTTCCTGACAACTAGTGTCTCTTAGAAGTTCTACAATCACTTCTTTCTCTGCCACTCTCTCGTGGACTTCTGAATGAGGAAGAGAAGAGTCAGTTGCTTCTTGAACTGCAACTGTGACACTATTTCCTCTGGCATCCGAAAGGAAGCCTTTCTCTTTGGCAAGTGCCTCTATTATCTCCTTAATATCCTTAATATCATGAGCAGGCCCATTGATATATGGAAATTTACTGGAGAGTGGGAAGAGTTGACCTTTCTTCAGGAAGAAACTGTCGAGCAGGATCGTGGCGTCGTCAACCGCATCCTGAAGCTTTCGCAGCCATTGCTGCATTTCTCGGTTGTGGCTCGGCATCTCTTCGGAGGCCTGAAGCATGGTTTCGATCGTTGACAGCGTGCTGACGAGTTTCCTTAGCTCCAACTTCGCATCCCATGCTAATCCCAGCTCCCGGTTGAGCAGCGTGCCTGCACTTGCGGTGAGCTTGCTCACAAGGGCAGAGATCATGAGTGCTTCAACGACCACCATTGTGGAGGAAAAGAAACGGAGGATGTGAATGTGGGTTTCGTTTGAGGATTGTTCAGGGATTTGCAAGTTTTTGCTGCAGCTATAAGATGCCCCAGCAATTGGTTGGTTGACCTGAAGAATGCTAACAGTCAAATTTTTTTTTAGAAAAATTCCTCAAGGACCCAAAATATGGGACCAATAGATGGGACAAATGAAGTGTCTCTCTCCTATTGGATAATGAGTTGATCATCATTAATGATGACCAACTCATTATCCAACAAGAGGGGGACACCTCACTTGTCCCCCCTATTGGTCCTATATTTTGGGTCCCTCTAGCAAAGCTCTTTTTTTTATGTATTACAACTACTTGTGTATTGTATACAATAAATTTACGTAATAGGATCCCGCATAAATTCAAGTTGACTTGTCATGCTCCCATCTGCTTTGGTCCTTGTGCGGTGCCTTAAATTAGGGGTAGTAATGGGATCCGATAACCTAACCTGATCCATATTCAATCAGGATTTTAGATTTAGATCTTTGAATCATATAGCATGCGAGGTCTAGATATGAATGCTAAAATGTATGTAGATTCCTAGTTGGCTTAGATATGAACCTTCAAATTCGACAGCTTACTAAGTTCTTGTATAGATTGATTTATTTAAAATTTTAAAGGAAAACCACTTCTTTTTCTGTAACATGATTTGAGTATGCCCATTTGGTCTGGCTTTATTATGAATGAGTTTTCGTCGAAAACAGAAGGGGGAAAAAAAAAACAACAACAACAACAAAATGAGCAAAAGAGAGACTCGCAAATTTTTGTTTAATTTCAGTAGGTTGAACATCGGACAACGGATTCTGAATCTGATGAGTTATTGGGTTTGGATCATCATTCATCAAGTGGACCATATAAGTTTCTTAGTCGGGGTTAGTTTCTCAGATTGGTTTCATAATGGAAAATGCAGTAGGATCCGACCCGAATCGAGCATTTTATCTTCAGTATATGCAATCATTATTTGTTTATGCCCTGCAGTTCTAGCTCCTTCGTCCAATTTTAAACTGATGCGTCATAGCTACGGTGGTTCACGTATCATAATCAATGACTTTTTCCTCACCTTACCTCAGTATTGCGCGAGGCAATTTTAAATGAAACGTTTAGGCTCTTTGTTTCTTAATCTTGCATAAATTGGTCTTGTTAGTTTTCATTTGAAAGAAAATGCAGCGAGTACATTACTAATTTTTTTTATGGGCAAGTTGCATTTATTTAGCCCCCACCACCAACTTCCTAGAAGCGGCATAACCAGTATCTGTTTGGGGGAGCTTGGTCTCCCAAATGTTTTTGGAACATTCACTCACAGTATATATCATCATATGAATGAAACACACAAAAGTCCTACTGCTTGATAGAAATTTTCATAACATTATTATTGACAGACTTTTGCAGTCAATTTGGTGTTTACATTGAATATAACCAACACCCACCCCCCCAACAAACGCCCTAAAGATATAATAGTAGTAAATGAAATAAAAATAAAGATAAAATAAGTAAGTACGAGTGTATTTGTGTTGCATGCATACGTTGTCAGGACTGTGTCTGTGCAATCGACTTAGTTTGATGAATAACAAACCTTCTTGTTGGTCTGATATAAGTTTGAGATATTTTATACAGGTTCTAAGAAGTAAGAATCAAGTTTGAAAATGTAGAGTGAGTCGACAAGTTAATCACAGCTGATTTTGGAAAAATACCAAGAGTGAACATCATGTTTGGGCATATGGGAGTGTCTGTATCTTCGTCATGAATCCCACAGGAACAAACAAAACTCAATTTGGAGATGTATAGCTCGAGATATGAATGTTTTAGTTAAACAACGTCGAAACAGTCAACATAAGGTTCGAAACATACACCTAGACTGAAACTTGCACGACCTATAACTTTTTATTTGGTTATGAGAATTACTATTATAATTAATAGCTTTTCGGAAAGCTCTTGATCTAGTCTATAGACTATCGATGGTACTATCAACCATTGATGGTGAAAACGT
The DNA here is from genome assembly GCA_022839385.1 of Asparagus kiusianus. NCBI lineage: Eukaryota > Viridiplantae > Streptophyta > Magnoliopsida > Asparagales > Asparagaceae > Asparagus > Asparagus kiusianus. The sequence goes on from BQKN01001090.1 coordinate 11,767, forward strand.
CCAGAAACATTCAAGTCACTGATGGTAACAACCTAACCATCAATGGTTAAGTTCAACCATTGATGACTAGATCGCAGAAGTAAGAATTTTGATATGTTTTTGGTTGTCATCTGAGTCGTTCATTGCTATGGTATATAGGCTCTTTCCTCTCATTTTTCATCAGAGATTCATGACCTAATTAAGAGAGAAGAAGAAAGAGGAAATGAGAGAGCTTGGGTTTCAATCTAAGAGAGAGGATTTTGCCCAGCCTTTCTTGGAAAGCATCCTTGACGTCGCTTTTCATCATCTGATCAACTATCGTTTTAGGAGTGCTGCCTTTGGATCTCAATTTCATCATCATTCATCCATATTACGTTTCAATCATTAGGAGAACGATTCGCTTAATAAAAGGCTGTAGGATCATTCTCACTACACTTAATTATTATTTGTTTCTTTGTATTTAAACTTATTTTTACAATGTACTCAAGCCGTGGTAAATTAAGAGTTTACGATGTACTCAAAATGGTGTTTGAATTGAAGAAATGGTCACTAGCTAGGCCTAAAGTTACTCGTGTGTGAAGGGTTAGGTTAGACGACTAGTTTGGGAGAAACTATGCCTTTGTCTTGTAAGCCTCGGGTTTGTGGTTCAAGAGAACTTTCATGTAGTGAGAAAACCCCTTCGCAAGAGAGAAAAGTGGATGTATGATTTTTTTTATCCGAACAACTATAAAATTCTTGTGTGTTCTGACTGTGATGATTTTCTATGTTTTGCATTGTTTACTATTTTACTTGTTATTATTTTTATTCTGCTACATATTCTGTGATCTCGAAAAATAGTAGGCAATCCTATTCACCTCCATCTAGAGGCTTGTATCCCGGATCCAACATGCATGGATATTCTTTCCTCTCCAATCCGCCTATTTGTAGAGTTCAAAGCTCTAGAGAAGGGGAAGGAGAAATGAGAAGGAGAAGCAAATAACACAAAGAAAGACAAGAACAACAATAACTTTTATCTCTTAATTTCTCTAAAACAATATTAGACTGTCACTAAACAATATTTAATATTCCATTAATCAAAAACTGAAAATATATAATTTCAGTTTAAATTTTATATTCTAACAGATATCTAATTCATCTAAACTCCTTTTGATCTCGAAAATTAATAAAAGACTGAATTCTTAGCGAAACTGAAATATACAAGGTCCCAATCTAAGAGATGTTTAAAGCAATGGATCTGCATCAACCTGTTTGGCTGTTTCAACTTTTATTGGCTTCGAGCATGTGTTGTCCCTTGCAAAAGTTGAATGCAATAGTGTAGATTGATCCTTAGTTTTAGTTGCATAAATATTGACCACAAGACCTATTAGGGGTTCCAGTCCAAGTCTTTTTTTTTTCCAATGCAAGATGCAGTCATAATTTCTCATAATAATTAGTTTATGTTATCATTACATTGTTTTAATCTTATGATGCTTTCATAACTTCATTCTAATACTTACACTGTGTCGAAACCAGCTGGTATCTTCTTCTATATGAGTGGTTGGAGTTGGATGTTTACTTTAATGACCTGCATGTTGAAGTCTTTAATCATATATTTTTTATGACTTTGAGATGTTTGAGTCTCTAGTATGGGTTACCCTGAAGTCTTTTTGATTAAGTGTTCTTTATTTTTTCTTGCATGTGATTGATGTGAAGTAGTTGAATCTGGATTGCATTCATAAATGCACTCAGTTCATTATTTTTTCTTGCTGTCCATCATCATCCTCATTTTTTTTTCCATTCAAGGTGAGATCAGAGAAGCATCCGCGATTCAATCTCCCTCACGTAAAATTTCTAGCCTCTCTAACTTCTGAAGTTAATTATTCATGGTATGCACCTTAGTTAAGTTTAAATTGAATGTCTAACAGTAAGTCTACACAAGGCTTGATAAAGTATGCATGATATATGAATCAGGATAAACCCCCACACGCACATACACACGTTTACATAATAAAATAAAGGGTTAATTGCACATATACCCCATGTAGTACCTATGTTTTGAACTTATTATCACAATAGTTTTGCTGATAGACCCACGTATTTTTTTTAACTCTTTTACCCTAGGTGAAACTTAGGAGAATATTACTTATGGGTGAAATTATGGAGGATATTGTCCATGGGTGAAATTAGGGAGCATATCTGAGGCTAAAAGCATATCAATGTTCACATCTGAAGATATATATCCGTAAACTTCCTATAAATGTGAGATGGTAGTGTTGTGCGCGGCGGAACAAACACAAACGCCAAGAGAGAAAACCAAAACAATCCAAAATAACGGCACCAACTCAAACACAAAAGTTTAACGTGGTTCGGCAAATTGCCTATGTCCACGGGGTAAAAAGGGATGGGTTTCCACTATAGAGAAAGTGACTACAAAGTAGAGATTACAAGATCACTCAACTAACCTCTTAAACAAATCTCTCAAACTAAACCCTTAACAAATTGCTCAGAAAGATCTCTTTTTTCTGTACTCAAAATCATATTCAAGCTACCCAATCAGTCGATAGAAAACCCTAAAAAACGTGGCTCTATTTATAACAAAACACAATCCCAAACATATTAGAATTCTAAAAACGAGTTTGCCACATCAGGGTGTGGCAGACACTACACCCATGACAAACAGGGTAGATTCTGCCACACCCTGCCATCTGGGTGTGACAGACACCACACCAAGGTGTGGTGGAGTCTGTCTTGCTTATTTTTAAAGTTTTTTTAATTCTTTTCCTCAATTCCTTTGCCGTTTTCATAATTCTCCACCTCGGCGAAGTTTTTCCAAAACTGAGCTGACACCAACCAAATCAAACATCTCACTTGTTGCGTCCAGTACGAAGTAGAACAAAACCACGACAACGAACTCAATCCATAACAAGTCGAGACCCAAACGAGAATGCGAACACTCTCCAAATGTTGGTACCAACTCACCAAACCGGCTGTATCAAATTGACTGCTTACGTACCCCCTATCCTAAGGGATCAAGCCGCCCGTAGTTCATCAAACGGCCTCCAAAGACCCTCAATCAAATAGAAAAGTTTGCAACTCTTCACCAACATCACCAATGGAGCTGCAACTGATGACGATCCCAATGGCTCCATAGTAAAACAAATCAAACACCTCCACCTGAGGTGAACCAATGACCGTATCCAAATTATATCCACCACCTGCATTCGAATCAACCAACTCATCATCTGCACCCAAATCCATATGATCCCCTTGTAGGTGTCTAAAAATGCCTATGGGTGTCCACACACAGCTCGAGATGGAGAGAAGACGATGAACGTCGTTATCCGAGTCTAAGAGGATTATCTGTCGTCGACAAGCGCATGAAGCGAAACGACGAATCAAGTATCACGCGCACATCAATCAACACGTGCGTGTCAATCAGTTCGCGAGCGTCAATCAATACGCGCACATCAATCAACGCGTGCATGTCAATCAGTTCGTGCGTGTCGGTCAACACGCGTGCATCAATCAACACACGCATATATCAACCAACGCGCGTTCTACAGTCAATCCCGCAACGAAGCGTGCAAGTCAACAAGACGGTCAAACACGCAAAACGGTGGAAAATACAAGTCCCGGAAGAACGGAAAACACGAAAATCAGCGAAGCCAAAAGCACGCCGCGTGGTACGGACCAAACCGACCCATGCCAGCGCGGGTCGGAATGATCCGACCCACGCAATCGTGGGTTGGAATAATCCGACACGCGCCGACGCGGGTCGGACGCAACCGACCAGCGCCGGCGCGGGTCGGATCTGTCCGGGTCGGACTTGTCCTGCGCGCTGTTTCGACCCGGTTCGGTTTTTGACGGTTTTTCTATGGATTTGGTCGTTCCTGAGCATCCAAACTGATCTAATATCATCCCCTAACATGGTTAATCAGTTATTAATTGAAGATAAGGATGAATCATTCATTCTCATCCAAATAACCGTTTCCGAAGCTTATAAATACGAGCTAGGGGCTCATTTCACGGGGTTTTTTTATGATTGAAGAGGAGGAGGTGCTGCCGGATTGAGGAGTCAAAGGAGCACGAATTTCAGTGAGGGTTGACAGATCTTAGCGAGTTCTTCGAAGTAAAGAAAGAGAGTTCGAGAGATCCGATGCCTGTTCCCGTCCGTTCCTCGAGATTAGGCTTGGTCTTAATCTCGAGAAGAGCTACTGATTTCGCTTGGTCGATTTCAGCGCTTCAAGCAAATACCTTCTTGGTGAGGTAGGAGCTCTGCCAAATTTTTATCAACCGGATCCAGATCTAAGATGGTCCACGGATAAACCCCGGCACATGCAAAGATCCCACGCAAGCAGAAGACCGATAAACGATCTCTGTGTTTGTTTGACGAGAGTTGTAATTTTTGTTTTCATTGTGTAAAAGTCTTATAAAAAGACTATCTTTTTTGTTGTTGTTTTCATTGTAACGACCAAAGTTATAATGAATACCGCAATGAATACAACAATTTTCGACGTAAACAAACTGACGACCACAGTGGAAGCCAACAGCTTCGTTACCGGAGCTGTCATGTCGCAACTTCGGATCTGCATCCCGGTTGAAGAATTGGTCGAATACGAGTTCGACCAACTAAATTTCGAGGAATATCTGTCGTCCTTCTCCTCCAGATCATCCGCCTCTCGCGAGCGCAGAAAGATCAAGACCCCCGTTGCTGTTGCCCTCTCACTTTGCAACACCCCTCCGGCTTCCAACGAGGCCGGATTTGCGGATCTGAACACCTCCTCAATCAAGGAGTTGAGTACAGAAGGCGCGCCCATTTTATCAAAGACAGCTCGCCAAAGGCAGCGCCAACGGCTTGCGCGCCAACTCACTAGGGCTTTGGAGTCAATTGACGGGTTTCGTTACAGACGGATTTGAAAATTAGGTAACGCCAAGCGCCCTAACAGCGGACAAATGCCCTCTCCTCCAAATCATCAAAAAGCGAATGGGTACAAGTCAAAAGGATCAGTTCAACTCTTGAGGAGCGGATCAAAAAGTGCCGCACACTGCTTGCGCACGCACGAATTCTTGCACGAGAGGCTAAGAAGTTGCAGAGGGAAGAAGTGGAAAAGAAGCCATAAAAACTACACAAAGTTTAGAGGCCAAAGTCCAAGACGGCGGCCGAAAAGACTGAAAAACGCGAGTCGCTCAAATTCGACCCGCCGGCACGCGGGTCACTCAAATCCGGCCCGCCGTCGCGCGGGTCACTTGAATCCGACCCGCTAATTCGCAGGTCACTCGAATTTGACCCTCTAGTTCGCGGGTCACCTGTGTCACCTAAATCCGACCCTTCAAGCCGCGGGTCACCCAAATCCGACCCTCCAAGCCGTGGGTCACCCAAATCTGACCCGCGCCAGAGTCAAAGCAGAAGATGTTCTATGTCTGTTTCGTCGATCCTTTCGAGTTCCGCATCTCCGGTGGAGCCCCGCGACAGCGTAGACTGATCCCATTTCAAGATGAGGATGGCGGATCGCCTGGGTCCTTTGCATGAAGATCGAGGCAAAGTTCTGAGCGAAGAACGCTTGGGTCCGGTGATTGCGCCCCAAGCGACTCGTCGAGCTGGGGGTCGCGCACGCCCTCACAACAATTTCAAGCCTTCTCATAAAAGAAAAACTCTGGTTTTCACCCGCCTGGGGGTGTATATCCAAAACCAAGAGCCTGTTGAGATCCCACGCTCCCAAAAGCGTAGTTCTAAACACGTGACTCTTGAGAACGCTAATAAAGTGGCAAACCCCCTGAAAGAAACGTATTCATCTGACGATGACAACGTTATACCAGGGGAGTCGTTCCAATACACGATAGGTTACTCCGATCATCTGACCGATGAGTTGTACTATCGGGCTGGGGGTATGAACACGTCTCAGAAGAGATATACCCGAGAAACAAAATCTCACTGCCCGTGCGCCAAACTTATTAGGGTAGTATTATCGGCGTGTAGCTATCCCAAGACTGTTCCGCAGAGGGTCTCGGTATTTGAGAGGATCTCCAACGGAAGGACCAAGTCTAAACTAAAACGTCTCCGTAAGAAACAATCGGTCGTTCAAGGTGACAAACCCCTAGAAGTCACAATAAATATGGCTGATAAGGGGAAGTCAATTCGACCTTCTAGCTCTGACCCGCTTATAGCGCATCATCTAACCCGGTTGCGATCGGAAACTATTAGACAAAGGGATTATCAGAGAATGCAGAGGGGATTATCCTCGGATGATGAAGCGTCAGATGCCAACTCTGCGGTCGCTTCTGACCAAACGGTGTCTAGCCCAGGACAATCGCACGAGGCATTCATGATCAATACCGAGCAAATCGCCAAAATTCTCGAGGATGCTCTAACCAAGCAGAAAGAAGCATTCAAGATCGAAATGGAAATGGCTATGCTAAGAATGAAGGAAGAGCATGACCAACAAATTCGGGCTCTGTCCAATCAGTTCAGTGAATCCAGTCGTCGTAACCGTGCTGACCAAGTAGGTAACAATTCAGATGTGGATGAACCTCTCGATGATGAGAACCCTCCCATTAACCAAAATGTTAGGGGTGGTCCTACCAATAATATCAACATCGGGGGTGGCCCCGTTATTCCTCTTAAGAATTGTCCAAACCCCGATACGAGCGAGGATAAGAAAATGAAAGATCTCAAGAGCAAAATCAATGCTCTGATGTCTGCTCGAGAGGTAAAAAGGACCGGCATTTCATGTCCCTATCCAAGAGAGTGGGATTCAATAGCATACCCGGCGAAGTTCAACCTGATTAATTTCCGCCGTTTGATGAAAAGGGTTCGCCCACACAACATCTGATCTACTTCAAGTCCCACCTGGGTATGATCTCCGGCAATAAAGCCTTGATGGTTCGGTCATTCGTTAGCACCCTTCGCGGGCCTGCCTTCGATTGGTACCGTCGTCTTAAGTCCGGAAGTATCAATAATTGGGAAGACCTAGAGAACCTGTTCCTCGCTCACTTCTTTGATGACGATGCCGAAGTGTCAATTAGGACACTCTTCGATGAGAAGCAAGAAGACGAAGAGACGGTCGACGACTTCATCAAACGTTTCCGGAATAAGGCGATGAACTGCCGAGATCCAATCACAGAGGATTTTATCCTTCAAACCTGTCACAACAACCTCTCATTGGACGTGTTGGAAGTTATGGGAGTAGCACCGTCCAATAACTGGAAAGAGTTGAAGGTGCACGGAGAGCGGGCCGAACGCTTCCTTCGAAGGAAGAAGGCCGAGAGGAGCCAACCGATGGCTAATCCTCTGAACTCAAACTTCGCCTCCCGTGGTAAGGGCAAGGCACCTTGTAGGGTAAAAATTTGATCCCCCGAAAATAGGGGATTTCGTTTGTA
>BQKN01001090.1:19111-30794 GCA_022839385.1 Asparagus kiusianus
TTCTGAACTTCTTCGATAAGGATTAAAGGCAATTTTTATTGCCTACACACCTGCAGCTGCTGTTGATGCTAATCAAACGTCACAACGGCAATCCCGGAGATAGCGAAACACTTTGGATTTGAGACTCCAAAAAGAGTACTCTTTCAAGGATGAAGACGTTCCAGCCATCTTCGAATCCCTCCTTGAAAATAACAAGATCAAGCTATCACCTATCACAAATCAGGAGGAAGCTGATAACACTGTGGATCCAAAGTACTGTGCGTACCACAGGAGGGTCCTTCATCGTACCAAGGATTGCTTTGCTCTCAAGAATAGCATTCAAACATTGGTTGAAGCCGGCATCATAACGCTGGGATAAGCCGAATGAGAACGGCAAGACTCCGACAAGTATAAGAGTATAAACTGCTTCTCAACACTCCGACAAGTATAAGAGTATAAACTGCCCCTTCTGATACTCCAATAGGTACTGTTTCCTACCATTACGGGAAGCTCCTGGAGAATTTTTATATATAATATTCATAAGGATAACCCGGTCATGTAACTGATTATGATGTCAAACCCAGTTTCGTAAGGAAAGCTGAGGGTGGATAATTCATGTAGTGGGAAGTTCCCGGAAGAATACTAAATGTAACTTTCTTAGGGATAGCCCGATCATTACAAATGAAGTGATAAACACTAAATCCCCACTGTGATTTCCGAACACTCCGTTACTGAGATGAGATTCGATCACTTCGTTGGATCAATCTTCCATCACAAAACTCCCATTGGTGTTTGACGACTCATAGTCTTCTACTACAAAATCCCCCATCGATCAGACTAATTGACGGTAGGACCACAAAAATTCCTTTCGATTGAATCTATTTAAACTTTTGATACGTCTGCGCACTTAACATTGACGATTGTCAAACCCCTCCGTTTTAAGTATTTATCACTTGACACCAAGAATCCTTGTTAAGTAATCGGTACAAGTCAACACTCCCACTATGATTTATACTCCCACTCCCACTGTTTATCTGGTCAAACCTTCTTACAATTAGGACCACAACCAAAATCTCCTCTCGATTCCTCCAATGAATGAGAGGTCCAGAAATCGAGCGATCAAACCTTCCTACAGTTAGGATCGTCTCAAACCTCCTATTCGGTCAAACCTTCCTACAGTTAGGGTCACAACCAAAATCTCCCCTTGATTCCTCCAATGAATGAGAGGTCCACAAATTGAGCGATCAAACCTTCCTACAGTTAGGATCGTCTCAAACCTCCTATTCGGTTAAACCTTCCTACAGTTAGGGCCACAACCAAAATCCCCTCTCGATTCCTCCAATGAACGAGAGGTCCACTTTTAAATCAAGTGATCAAACATTCCTACAGTTAGGATCACCACAAATTCCCGTTTGGTCAAACCATCCTACAGTCAAGGCCAAAACCCCAAGTCACTCTCGATAAACGAGAAACCTACTTTTTAGTTCGATAATCAAATCTTCTGACAGTTAGGATTATTCGAATCTTTTTGATTCTCGGAGTGGAGATCCCACTCTTAGTTTTACCTTCCCGGATTCTTGAAGTGGAGATCCCGCTTTGAGTTTCCTTTTGTAACTGGAGATAGAATATAAAATTCTTCCTCTTCAGCTTTGGGAGATAGAATATAAAATTCTTCCTCTCCCGCATCGGGTTTGTCTTTGCCCCAAGAGAAGACACCTTTTTTTTAAACTCCTAAAATCCGTGCCTTACATGCATGGAGAATTTTATCCCGAAGTCTAAGTAGGGATAGGTCAACACCTAACACGCGTTGCCGGTTTAGTCTTTCACCGATTGAAAAAGACACCAGAATTCAAGTCTGGAGAATTTTATTCCGAATCCTGAGTAGGGATAAGTCAACGCCTAACACGCGTTGCCGGTTTGTTCTTAACCTTAAAAAAAAGAACAAAAGCCCACATATTCCATATTATGGCAGGTTGATATTAATAACGCTAAAATCCGTGCTTCACACGTACGGGAAATTTTATCCCGAAGCCTTAACAGGGATAAGCCAACGCCTAATACGCGTTGCCGATTTAATCTTTTACCGATTGAAGAAGACATCAGAAATCTGAGTCTGGGGAATTTTATCCTGAATCATAAGTAAGAATGAGTCAGCACCTAACACGCATTGTCGGGTAGTCTATTCCCGTGATAAAGATAAAGTCTACGTATTCAATATCGTAGCATCAAGTCTAAGGGAGTTCATTCCTTTAGCACAACGTCACATGCGGAACGGACATAAAACAATCCACATGTAAGCCCGATTAAAATGATAATCGGTAAGAGCACATCAAATCCGTTGAGGGCTGATGATTTGCCAAAAATCCTAAGTCAACGTCTGATACACGTTTGTAGGCTGTCTAAAAATCACAATAGATAGCTGATCCCTACGAGATTACAAGGCAATGGTTCCTTCGAATCAAGAAGCAGAATTCATCCTTGCGATCGAAACAGAAGAGATTTCTAAATCATTACATCCATAGCATTATAATCGCTACAAACACGACCTCATGTTTGAGATGATTGATCTTGATGATTGCGACAACAACATGACCAATATTATATTAGCAACTATTAGAGATGCTGATGAGCAGTGGAATGATTTCAGAAATAAAAGGTTGGACTTAGTTGGTGAGTTGCTTGGTAGAGAGTTGTGGTCAAATATTCGTCTAAAAGACACTATGGATGTTGATTCCCGACAAATTCCAACAATGAAAGCTACAATCAAATAGCTTTCGGGTCGATAAGCGAAAACTGCAAATGGAGGACTTTTCACATAGATCGAGAAGAGTTACAATTCGACGACACTTCCGACAACTGATGGAAACTCTATTCAGCAGGCTTCACAATCTATAGTGGAAGTTACAATCTGACGACTTTCACACTCCACAACAACAAAAACGAGGATTACTAAATGACGGTCCTTGCAACACCTTACAGAAGAAGTTACAAGTCAACTAGCTCCTTCTAAAACGCGGAAGTCATCCCCGCGTTACAATTATGGAAGTGCAGGCGACCCCCGCGTTTCCAAGTCACAAGCCAAAATGTGAGCGACCCTCGCATTCGTAGGGGTTCAACTCACACCAACCCCCACGTTTCCAAGCAGGCAACAAGCCAAAACGCGAGCGACCCTCGCGTTCATCAATGTTCAGCCAACACCCAACCTCGCGTCTCAATCCTAAGACACGAAGTTGGGTTCTGAACGCCAGATTGGGTGTTTGACTTGTTCAAACATAAGTCGAACGGTTTCAGAACTGTTTTCCCACGATCTGAGGAAATCATACCCACGTAGGAGCAGATTTAGAGGGCAGTTATAACCTCTTATCCCCCTATAAAATCTCAACGAACCCAACGAATCAAGGGTTAGATCCTGGAGACTGGATTTTTTTAAAAAATCTTAACGGAAGAGCAACAGAGGCGAATCCTGGAGGATCTCAACCACTCAGCTTCGGCGGTTCAGTAACAACAGCAGCGAAATCCTTAAAGATAGGATTTTTGAATCGATCTCAGAAGATCAAATCTGAGAGGATTCTTCAACAACAGAATGACAGCTTGATCATTAACCGAATTTTCGGTTCTAACAACTCTATCCACAGAGTTTTAACTCGTTCAGAGTTCTTAAACTCGTTGAAGAGTTACGTATAAAACTTCCCACAGAAGTTCATCGTTCCCATGAGACAAGAGACGGTCAGATCGTCAACAGAGAGCAAATTCGACGCGAGCAATCGAAGGAGGCATTCCATCGCTACCGAGAAGAACCCAGTTTTAAACAAAGGAGAGAATCAAATCTGTTCTCTTCTCTTTTGTAATCGAGTTGTAATCGAGATTAAAGGAATTCAATTCAAATTTTCTTTTGTTCTCTTCATTGCAATTTTCCAACCTACAAAAGATGGCGACTCCGCTGGGGACTAGCTTTTCCGACGAAGAAGTGGTGGCGCAATCCGACGTCCACCTCACGGGAACAACTGTAGAAACTCTCATCGTGGAGTTTAATCAAGCTAAATATGAGAAAGCCTTATCCTCTGGATCCCTTAGCCCCAAAGCTAAGCGTGGTGTCCGCAAGATCTCCAAGGAGGTCGATTCTGTTGTTGAAACCCCGAAGAAAGCCCTCTCCTTCGGCCAGGAACTCAAACTAGCTCTGCTAGTTGAAAATCCCACCTCCGCGTCAGCTGGATATACTTCAGGACACAAACAGCCTCTGGAGGAGATGAGTTCCATAAGCGTCAACGACGTTGCTGCTAAGGCTTTGAAACAAGCCAAGAAGAATGCCGCTCGCAGACGGAGAAGATCCATACGACGAGCACACTTGCGTGAAAGCCGAATGCTGGCACAACGCGAGGATCGCGTTCCTGAAGCTTCAGCCGAACTTAGCGTTCCCAAAATAGAACGCTCACTTCGTGGCAATGAGCCCGACTATGAGCCTCGGCTAATTCAGCTGAAACGTGACCCTGAGTGGTGCGTTGTTTCTTCAAAACGCAGCCCTCAGAAGGAAGCTGCCAAAAACAAACGCGACCCTCAGGGAAGCGTTCAACTAAAACATGACTCTCGCGAGTCTGTTTCGCCAAATAAATGCGACCCTCAGGGGCGTGTTCAAACAAAACATGACCCTCGCGGGTCTGTTTCATCATTTAAACGAAGGCCTCGGCCTAACGTTCATAAATCCAAATGCGACCCTCGCGTTACCCTTCAGGAACGCGACCCTCGCGTTGCTCTTCATGAACGCGATCGTCAAGAGGTCTGCCAGGTTCAGAAAGATCAGCGTGGTTTCAAAATCCACGTTCGACAAGAACCAATTTCACCTACCCAAGGGCAGGGGGTTCCATCTCCGCCTCCGCACCCGGGGAAAGTTTCCTCCCAAGTTCCTGATCTGCGGGAATTATTGTCAAGAGGGAAACCAGCGCAGCAAGCAGCTCACTCATGTCAATATGAGAGGCTTATATCGACAGTCCCGTCAGAATGCCATTGTTGCGCATCCACACCTCAGCAATCCTTGTTCGACAGGTTAACAAACGTCGTCAGACCTGCCAAACGACGACGCCAATACAAAAAGAAGGCAGATGAATCTGAGTACCCTCAGGTCACTATCAATATGATTGGCCGAGGGAAAGCCTCGCAACCCGATTCCGAAGAATCGCAAAGGAGTCATTCCCCCACTGTTCGGGAAAGGTGCGAAGAGTTTGAAGGGGTGTACCAACACACCCGAACTCGTACAGGAGCTATTCGCGTGGTTAATTACCAGATGTTAGCCAAGGGGATCGCTTCTAATGAGGAGCATTCGGCAATAGCCGAATCCTAATCTTCCAGCTCTGTTGTAGCTCGTGAAGTCTCTGCTTACACAACAGGGAATCATGAAGATTTAGCTAAGAGAGTTGACGAACACCACGTCATGCTTCAAGCACAACAGGAGACACTTCTTCAAGTAAAGGATATGTTGGCCCAGCTTCTCGCTGAAAAAGGCCACAAACCTGAGTCTTCCCGGAAGACAACTTCAAAGGGAAAGCAAAAAGCGCACGAACATTCAGATCGTGAGACTCACAATCTTGAATCTTCTTCCGAAGGTGAGAGGGAGATGGAAAAAGAACTGCACCCTCAATCCACCAAGGTGGACGAATTGGAGGCTCGCCTCAATGCAATTGCCAACAGGAGCGAGCTCCGCGAAGAAGGAGTGGTGCGGCCTTATCCTGCGGAATGGGATACAGCTCCCTACCCGTCAAAATTTAAGGCTCCAACCTTACAACCGTTCGATGGCACGGGATCGCCGAATCAGCACATTTACTACTTCAAATCCCAGACTGGTGATGTAGTAACAAATGACGCAATCTTGATCCGCTTATTCATCGGCACTCTAAAAGGGGTGGCCTTTGAATGGTTTATGAAACTGCCTGCCGGATCTATCCAGAAATGGGCAGACCTGGAAAGGCTATTCTTGGCCAGGTTCTTTGAGGACGACACGGAGGTCTCGGTCCCAACGCTTCTCACCACTAAGCAAAAAAAGGGAGAGTCCATCAAGGCTTACGTGGAGAGATTCCGTAGCATGGCATTGCGATGCCCCTCAGGTATGACCCAATCAACCTTGGTTGAAACTTGCAGGCACAACCTGCAGACTCAGCTCCTTGCCCAGATGGGGTAGCGGAGTATCGCTCCTGGAGACAGCTGGTATCGCAAGGAGAATAAGCTAAAGAGATAGTGGCGCGAGTCAAAGCTGAAGAAGTGCCGCAACCCAAGCCGCAGCAGCAACGCAATCAGCAAAATACCCAGCGGTCTAAGGGAAAAGAGACTTTAGCAGCCGACTACACGCGAGTACCACCACCCAATAAGCAAGGCAAGATGCCAAATCAACAAAGAGCGCCCAAGCAATATTCGTTCAAAGAGGAGCACGTGGATACCCTATTCCAATTGCTTCGAAAGAACAACAAGCTGCAGTTGCCTGAAATCAGGAAGCCGGATGAAGCAGGAAAAGTGGATGACCCTAACTATTGCCGTTATCACAGATTCCTTGGGCATCCTACCAAAAAATGCTATGTCTTCAAAGACATCTTGCAGAATTTGGTAAATGCTAATGTGCTCACTTTGAAGCCCGAGCAGAAGACCGTGTCTACCAATTTGATAGCGGTCCAATTCGGCGACTTCCCACCGGTGACCACTGCAAATGGCGTCGTTCCCATTCATAAGGGAGAGATGCACCTGAAGAATGTTGACTTGCATAGTCAGAAGGACAGGGGGTTGGTACCCCTCACCACCCCAAAAGGGGAAATCATGTGGGTCCACCCTGACCTGCTAAGAGATCAACAATGGATGAACACCTCGTCCAAGAAGAAAGGAGGCAAGGCTAAGTCTTCCAACATGATTAGCCCCTCCATTGCTGAAAATGATGATCACCTCAAACCTCTCACCGATTCAGAGGAAGAGAGGATTGTTCTGGCAGCATATCCAGGAGACAACCCTGGCACTCGGTCAGAAAAAGCCTACTTGAGGGATTACGGCCAGAATGCCCAAGAGGTGGAAGAACAGCCCCAAGACGCTGGGGGTTCTGTGCCGAAGAAGCCGGTTGACAAAGGCAAACAAAAGGAGCTCCGGTTCAATAAAAATCTTCACCAGGAACCCGGGGAGTCGAGCACTCCTTTCCAATTCAACGTCATGGCGCAGCTAGCCAACATACCGGCCAGGATTACCTTATATGAGCTCCTGAGGTTATCCAAAACCACCAAGGAAGCTCTGATTGAAGCATTGAAGAATACGGAGAGCTTCATTACGCAAGTCACTCCAATTCCCGAAGCTTCTAAAGAACAAACTTGCCTGCAATGCCTGCAAGCAGCAAGAAGTCTACCTTGCATATCCTTTACTCAGGAAGATATGCAGGTCAAACACCAACACGACAGACCTCTATACTATACGGGGTATATCGGATCCTCCGAAATCAGTCGTGTCCAAGTAGACCCGGGCTCAGCACTCAGCATCATGCCGTACAGGGTCATGCAGGTCTTAGGGATTCCTATACATCGGCTGAACACCACCCAGACCACCATCTTCGGGTTCAATGCAAACAGCACTCGGCCCCTGGGGAAGATTAAACTCAGGTGTCAAATCGGAGACCTTAAGTCCGAAGTGACTTGCTACATCATAGATGCGGACACGTCCTACAATCTCTTGTTAGGACGACCATGGATACATGCAAATCGCATTGTCCCATCTACTCTGCATCAGGTTATGAAGTATGCCAACGACGAGGGGGAAGTTCGAACTCTGATTGCAGAGAAATACCCCTTCCGAGGAGTCAAGAATTTCCACACCGACTCCATTTTCTACCTGGAATCCCAGGAGAAAGAAGATGTAGACAGCGGTAACGAAGCTGACATTGAACCAGATCCTGATGAAGACTATCCTTGGGAATTAAACTTTGATGTAATGGGTTAGGGTGACAATAATAATGTACCGAGTGAGGACGAGTGGTGCATTAATGGAGATTTTATTTTGGCGTACTTGTCTGGTGTTCCCTCTAAAAATCAACAAATAGAGAATAATGCTAATGCAGGTACTAACCCATGGCACGTACTGTGCACAGAGGCATCCCTCACGTTGCCAATCGAGTCATCCCTCGTTTCAGATGAAGAAATAGAGGATGCACAGAAGGCCTTCTTCAAAGTCCCATCCAAAAGAAAAGGGTGGAAGCCGATCTGTTTCGGGAAGGTCAAACCCATACAACTCAAACGAGGAAGTTCGGAGGAAGATGATGGAGTTCCTCAATTCCATTATCACGAACCTAACTCCCTCCGGTTAATGAAACAAATGGGGTATGACTTTGACGAAAAGCAGGGTCTAAACTTTGGGAAAGGAAGGCGAACACCAATCCGAATGTCCCTAACCCCCAAAGGGAAACCCCCAGATTACTACCAAAAGACTAGAAGGGGTTTAGGATTTGTCACACCTCCCGCTGTCTCAGAGAATGAAATAAGTAATCATCTGTGTCGGGACCACTCATCCGGAACATCTGCATACGAGTCTGATGTCAGTGTCGGACCTTTCTTTAGAAATCTGACCGTGAATATGGTTTCGACTAGTCATCCAGATGAAGACGCAGGGGGTGATGAAGAACTAGTTGAATCAACCAGTGATCCTTGGATCAAACGCCTCAACATCCTGTGGGATATGCGGTTTGAACAACGCGAACCACCTACTGAAGACAAAGTGGTCCAGATTAACATGAGAGATGAACACGACCCCAAACCAATTTTCATAAGCGAAAGCTTACCACCATCTGAGAAAGAAGATCTTATATCTCTTATCCGAGAATATATAGATGTCTTTGCTTGGAATTATGAAGACATGCCCGGTCTTGACCCAAAAGTGGCCACACAACGTCTCAATATCGATCCGGATGCAAAACCCGTTAAACAACAACAACGTAGGTTTCGTCCGGAAATTATGGAATCAATCGAGTCTGAAGTGAAAAAGCTTATAGACTCAGGTTTTGTCAGGGAAGAACAACACCCAGACTGGGTAGCCAACATTGTTCCAGTTCCCAAAAAGAACGGTAAGGTCCGGATATGCATCGACTTCCGCGACCTTAACGCAGCTTGTCCGAAAGACGAATTCCCGCTTCCTATCACGGATGTTATGATCGATAACACCTGCGGATATGAAAGAATGTCTTTCATGGACGGATTCTTCGGGTACAATCAGATCAAGATGCACCCAGACGACGAGAAGCATACCGCATTCAGAACACCGTTAGGGGTGTATTGCTACACAGTGATGCACTTCGGCCTGAAAAATGCAGGTGCAACTTATCAACGTGCAATGAACACAATCTTCCACGAACATCTGTGTAAGAAGATCGAGTGCTACGTTGATGATATAGCAGTAAAAAGTTAATGTAAGGATGATCATCTTGCAGACTTGAGGACAATGTTCGAAATCATGCGAACACATCAGCTGAAGATGAACCCTACAAAATCATTTCTCGGGGTATCAAGTGGAAAATTCTTGGGATTTATTGTCACATCCAAGGGAATTTCTCTCGACCCCGAAAAGGTGCGTTCTATCCAAGACATGCCACCGCCAAAGAATCTCAAAGAACTCAGAGGGTTGCAAGGCAGATTAGCTTATATCCGGAGATTCATATCCAATCTTTTGGGACGCTGCCAACCTTTCTCTAAGCTCATGAAGAAAGGGGTATCCTTCGTTTGGGATGAGGAGTGTCAAAAGGCGTTCGAGGAGATCAAGGAATATCTCACCCAGCCACCTGTTCTCGTGGCCCCTATATCAGGAAAACCATTCCTGTTATATGTGAGGGCCATGGATCATTCTCTCGGAGCTTTGTTAGCCCAGAATAACGATTAAGAGCAAGAGCAAGCCATCTATTATTTAAGCAGGACCATGATGGGAGCCGAACATCGGTATAACCCGGTCGAAAAAGAATGTCTTGCTTTGGTATTCGCAGTTCAAAAGATGCGATATTACCTAGTTGGACAAATAATTCATGTCATCTCAAAAGTAAATCCCTTGAGAGTTCTAATGACTAAGCCATCATCTTTAAACTGCCGGCTCGCAAAGTGGGCCATACTCTTGTCACAATATGACATGCAATTCATGCCCCAAAAGGCAGTCAAGGGTCAAGCATTGACAGACTTCTTAGCCGATCACCCGGTGCCAGGGACATCTAAGCTCTATGAAGAATTACCTGACGAAGTTGTCGAAGCTTGCGTCGTTCAAGAATCTATGCAAGTGTGGAAATTATTCTTCGACGGTGCATCTAGAGCAAACCCTCATGGAGCAATTACTGCGGGAGTAGGAGTGATGTTCGTCTCTCCTAACGATCACATAATCCCAAGAGGATTTTCTCTAATCGAACCTTGCACCAACAATGTAGCTGAGTATAATGCTTTGTTACTAGGGATGCAGCTTGCTGAAGAACTTAATATCCGGCATCTTGAGGCTTATGGTGACTCTCAGCTCATTGTAAATCAAGTCCGAGGGGAATACGAAGTACGTCATGAGGACCTGATCCCGTACTACTTAGCAGTGCTGAAGCAAGCTAAGAAGTTCGAGGGATTCTTTATTGAATACATCCCACGGGCCCAAAACGCTTACGCTGATGCTTTGGCTTCATTGGCAACTTCGCTGGTATTACCGCCAGGTACCGAAACGACGATCCCCGTCGCAGGGCGTGAACTATACTCCTCCAAGATTCCTAAGGAGGAAAGCTCATACAAGACAATAACGGAAGAAGTCTGTACGACCTCTATAGAATTCGAGTCTAGAGATTGGCGATTTCCATATATTGACTATGTCCTATACGAAATTTTGCCCGATGACCCTAAGGAAGCGGCCACCATCAAACGAAAGGCCCTCCGATTCTATTACGATGCAGTCTCTCAGACTCTGTATCGTAAATCCCATGATGGGGTTTTGCTTCGATGTCTTTCTCGAAAGGAAGCAAGGGAAGCCCTTAAAGAAGCTCACGACGGGATGTGCGGAGCTCATCAGCCCGGAGCTAAATTAGGAGATCGTCTCCGACGAATCGGCTATTATTGGCCGAAGATGTTTTCAGACGCGGTTGACTACGCTAAACGTTGTCACACGTGCCAAATTCATGGGGATTTCATCCATCAAGCACCTGGGAACTTACATCCCACTTCTACATCCTGGCCATTCGAAGAATGGGGCATGGATGTCGTCGGACCGATTTCTCCTCCGACGTCCAAGGGACACCGGTTCATCCTACGTAACCGACTATTTCTCCAAATGGGCGGAGGCTATCCCGTTGAAAGAAGTCAAGACTTCGAATGTGATCAAGTTCATCAAGCATCACGTCGTCTACCGTTTTAGAGTCCCGAGGCGAATAGTTCACGACAACGGGACACAGTTCGTCAGCTTTGGGTTTTAGAGATTTTGTGACAAATTCAGAATCCAAAGCGTCGCATCTATAGCATATTATCCGCCAGCAAATGGTCTTGCAGAAGCTTTTAACAAAACCATAGTGAAGCTTCTCAAAAAGTTTGTTTCTAAGAGTCGGCGTGATTGGGATGAAAGGCTCGGCGAATGTCTATGGGCTTACCGCACAACGGTGAGGACCTCTACGAGAGCTACACCATTCTCTCTGGTATACGGCTGTGAAGCCGTATTGCCACTCGAGATTCAGATTCCTTCTCTGAGAGTTGCAATT
>BQKN01001090.1:45794-73340 GCA_022839385.1 Asparagus kiusianus
TTTCACATAGATCGAGAAGAGTTACAATTCGACGACACTTCCGACAACTGATGGAAACTCTATTCAGCAGGCTTCACAATCTACAGTGGAAGTTACAATCTGACGACTTTCACACTCCACAACAACAAAAACGAGGATTACTGAATGACGGTCCTTGCAACACCTTACAGAAGAAGTTACAAGTTAACTAGCTCCTTCTAAAACACGGAAGTCATCCCCGCGTTACAATTATGAAAGTACAGGCGACCCCCGCGTTTCCAAGTCACAAGCCAAAACGTGAGCGACCCTCGCGTTCGTAGGGGTTCAACTCACACCAACCCCCACGTTTCCAAGCAGGCAACAAGCCAAAACGCGAGCGACCCTCGCGTTCATCAATGTTCAGCCAACACCCAACCTCGCGTCTCAATCCTAAGACACGAAGTTGGGTTCTGAACGCCAGATTGGGCGTTTGACTTGTTCAAACATAAGTCGAACGGTTTCAGAACTGTTTCCCCACGATCTGAGGAAATCACGCCCACGTAGGAGCGGATTTAGAGGGCAGTTATAACCTCTTATCCCCCTATAAAATCTCAACGAACCCAACGAATCAAGGGTTAGATCCTGGAGACTGGATTTTTTTAAAAAAAATCTAAACGGAAGAGCAGCAGAGGCGAATCCTGGAGGATCTCAACCACTCAGCTTCGGCGGTTCAGTAACAGCAGCAGCGAAATCCTTGAAGATAGGATTTTTGAATCGATCTCAGAAGATCAAATCTGAGAGGATTCTTCAACAACAGAATGACAGCTTGATCATTAACCGAATTTTCGGTTCTAACAACTCTATCCACAGAGTTTTAACTCGTTCAGAGTTCTTAAACTCGTTGAAGAGTTACGTATAAAACTTCCCACAGAAGTTCATCGTTCCCACGAGACAAGAGACGGTCAGATCGTCAACGGAGAGCAAATTCGACGTGAGCAATCGAAGGAGGCATTCCATCGCTACCGAGAAGAACCTAGTTTTAAACAAAGGAGAGAATCAAATCTGTTCTCTTCTCTTTTGTAATCGAGTTGTAATCGAGATTAAAGGAATTCAATTCAAATTTTCTTTTGTTCTCTTCATTGCAATTTTCCAACCTACAACGTTACTGTTTAGTCTTTTCACAGGAGAAAGACGAAGTCTACGTATTCGATATCGTAGCACTAAAAGGGTTAACACTTTTAGCTTAACGTCACATGCGGAACGGACTTAAACAATCCACATGCTAGCCCGACTCAAACGGTAGTCAGTAAAGGCTCATCAAACCCGTTGATGGCTGAGAATTTGCCAAAAATTCTATAAATGCGAGTCATTGACGCACCAGCTCCGTCAGTTGGTCTCGTGACTCGAACATCCAACCACTTAGGGATAAAATCTATATCTGCAGACGAAACAACTTTAATAGTTGGTCCTGCAGCCCCAAATTTGAGATCGCCACGCCACACAACGCATTACAGGAAATATCGATGCCGGTCAATGCATCGGCAATCTCGCCAAAATAAGGCAAAAGATGACACCAAGGATTTCAGTTACAATCAGATATGAATTCTCGATGAAGATGATCAGTTCAAAGTCAACTCAATGGCACGAGCTAAGTTCAGAAACTTACACACCAATCTCAGTTCAAGATTTCGACAACGGTCAAACGATAAACGCAGCGTCGGAAGAACTTCATCTATTCGATGAAACAATGAATAGATTGAAGGCTGAAGAAGTTAAGAAATGAGATAGTTTAAGGTCACTCTACGAAATTACAGAGATGGCCTATCTTATCCAAAGCATTCCAGACTCCTCTATAAAAAAATAAGTCTGAAATACTTTGGAGGGGGTATCTGTAGGCGTCTAAAAATGCCTATGGGTGTCCACACACAGCTCGAGATGGAGAGAAGACGATGAACGTCGTTATCCGAGTCTAAGAGGATTATCTGTCGTCGACAAGCGCATGAAGTGAAACGATGAACCAAGTGGCACGCGCGCATCAATCAACACGTGCGCGTCAATCAGTTCGTGAGCGTCAATCAATACGCGTGCATCAATCAACGCGTGCATGTCAATCAGTTCGCGCGTCAATCAGTTCGTGCGTGTCAGTCAACACGCGTACATCAATCAACACGCGCGTATATCAACCAACGCGCGTTCGACAGTCAATTCCTGCAACGAAGCGTGCAAGTCAACAAGATGGTCAAACACACAAAACAGTGGAAAATACAAGTCCCGAAAGAACTGAAAAACACGAAAATCAGCGAAGCCAAAACCACGCCGCGCGGTACGGACCAAACCGACCCGCGCCCGCGCGGGTCGGAATGATCCGACCCGCGCCGGCACGGGTCGGACTCAACTGACCTGTGCCGTCACGGGTCGGACGTAACCGACCCACGCCGGCGTGGGTCGGACTTGTCCTGCGCGCGCTGTTTCGACCCGGTTTGATTTTTGACAATTTTTCTCGGGATTTGGTCGTTCCTAAGCATCCAAACTGATCTGATATCATCCCCTAACATGATGAATCAGTTATTAACTAAAGATAAGGACGAATCATTCATTCTCATCCAAATAACCGCTTCCGAAGCTTATAAATACGATCTAGGGGCTCATTTCACGGGGGGGTTTATGATTGAAGAGGAGGAGGTGCTACCGGATTGAGGAGTCAAAGGAGCACGAATTTCAGTAAGGGTTGATAGATCTTAGCGAGTTCTTCGGCATAAAGAAAGAGAGTTCGAGAGATCCGACGCCCGTTCCCATCCGTTCCTCGAGATTAGGCTTGGTCTTAATCTCGAGAAGAGATACTGATTTCGCTTGGTCGATTTTAGCGCTTTAAGCAAATACCTCCTTGGTGAGGTAGGAGCTCTGTCAAATTTTCATCAACCGGATCCAGATCTAAGGTGGTCCACGGATAAACCCCGGCACAGGCAAAGATCCCACGCAAGCAGAAAACCGATAAACGATCTCTGTGTTTGTTTGACGAGAGTTGTAATTTTCGTTTTCATTGTGTAAAAGTCTTATAAAAAGACTATCTTTTTTTGTTGTTTTTATTGTAACGACCGAAGTTGTAATGAATACCGCAATGAATACAACAATTTTCAACGCAAACACCCTTAACTGTATCACCTCAGCTGGAATCCCAAACGATACAGAATGATCTGAAGTATGTGGAGTAATCTCCATCTAATATGGAGTAGCATTACTCTCCACCTGCTGCGATACATCTAAGGACTCTCCACCTGCTGCGATACATCTAAGGTTTGTCCAAAACTCTCCACCTGTTGAGAGTCAATCAGCTCCCTCATCGAAGCCTCAAGCGAAGCGACACTATCAGACCAAACATCCAATGGAGTTTTACCTCCAATCGCAGCAGTCGACAACCTATGACCAAGATTGTTGAATATCATATCTCCATGATAGTATTTTGATGATAACAATTTATACAATGTGTGTTATACAAATACACTAACTTTTATATGCAGATTTCAATATCAGAATATGAACAAGTGCAAGTTGATTTCAAGGCATTATGAAGTGAAGAAGATGAAGAACATATGAGATAATATATTTTACATTTTCTTTACTTAGAATTATTGTACAAGCCTTGATCACACACACGCACACACAATATTAGAACACACTAACACATGCTTAGTGTGTTGGTTAACTATAGAAATCCCCTATGTTAACCATTAGAATTATAGTTAAAACTTGAGTATAAAAAAACTTTTTATTTCATAATTTTTACTCTTAGTAGTCGACTAATTAGAATAGTAGTCGACTACTCGTGTATAAAACTTAAATATATGTTTCTGTTATTTTACAGTATAGTCGACTAATTTACATTATAGTTGACTACTTAAGTGTTTGATAGAAACATAAGTTTCTGTCATTTTACAGTATAGTCGACTAATCAACACTATAGTCGACTACTGAAGGTAAAATTTATTTTACAAGTTTCTGTCAAAATACAGTGTAGTCGACTAATGAGCATTGTAGTCGACTACTGAGAAATTTTCTGAATAGACAGAGTCTGTTTGAACTCAGTGTAGTCGACTAATATATATTGTAGTCGACTACAGATACAGTTTTTCCAGAATTCAAAGTTTGAATTTATGACTATTTATAGCCGTTTTTAAACGTTTTTAAAGTTTAAAAAATTGTCTTTTCAAGGGCTATAAATAGATTATCTGTTTAGAAAAAATGCAGAGAATTACATACCCATAAGCTTTGATCTTTGTGCATTTTTTCAAATAAAAAATATTCAGATTTTGAAAAAAAGAAAAGTTTCTGAAATTGCCTCTGAACATCATTCAAATACTTATTGTTTAGGCAATTTACAGAAGTTAAAATCATTCCTAAGCCACTACTACACTACACTACAAATCAAGGCTTATAGCAATTGAAATTGTTGATTCAAAAGTTCTCTCAAGTTGTGAGAGGTGTTAATCTCTTGGTTTAGAGATTGGTGTGCAAATTAACAAAGTATTGGTCAATTGGTGTTGTAATTTGCAGGGTCTTACAAATTAGTCAGGTTTGCTTTTGATTTTGTAAGTTTATTCAAAATCATAGTGGAAACTCTCAAGCGGGATTTGCTTGGGGACTAGATGTACACCGGATTGGTGGAACCAGTATAAAACCTTGTGTTTGTGATTGTGAAATTCTGTGATTACTATTTTTATTTGCAATTTATAATCTACTTTGCATAAATTTTAAAAAATACTATTCACCCCCCTCTACTGTTCTAGTGTATCTATTTCAGATCCTACAATTGGTATCAGAGCAAGGTGAAAGATGACATCGACAAATACTTCACAATTCAAAGAAGGTCACGCAACAAATCGTCCACCAATGTTTGATGGATTGAACTACAACTATTGGAAGTTCCGAATGAAGATTTACCTTCAATCAATTGGCTACGAACTTTGGAACGTCGTGGAAACGAAATATGAGAAGCCAATAACTCCTTTTACAGAATGGACTACTTCTCAAAGAAATAATGCAAATTTGGATTCAAAAGCAGTGAATGCATTATTTTGTGCACTTGACAAGAATGAGTTCAATAGGGTGTCAACGGCCACATCTACATACAATATTTGGCATACACTTGAGGTAACTCATGAAGGTACAAATAAAGTTAAAGAATCTAAAATTTCTGTTCTTGTGCACATATTTGAATTGTTCAAGATGAAGGAAAATGAGACTATTGGAGAAATGTTCACAAAATTCACCGACATCACAAATTCTCTCATTGGTCTTGGAAAAACATACAAACAAGTGGAGATGATAAGAAAGATACTTCGATCACTTACTCCACAATGAGAAAAGAAAGTTACCGCTATTGAAGAAGCCAATGATTTGTCAACTCTTACGGTTGAAAATCTTATTGGTAATCTTATGGCATATGAAGTTCAAATTGAAGATAGAAAGAATGATGAAGAAACAAAGAACAAGAAAGTTCTTGCATTCAATACTATTTCCGATAAAGAAGATTCAGATGATGATGATGAAGAAATGGGCATGTTTGCACGAAAATTTTGAAAATTTATAAAACGAGGTAATTTTAAATCTAAGAGTTCAATTTTAAATAACCCTCTTTGTTTTAAGTGTAATAAACCAGGTCATATGAAGAAAGATTGTCCAATGTTAAAGAATAAGCAAAAATCAAGTTATTTCAACAACTTCAACAACATTCAAAATAACAAGAAAAGAAAAGCAATGGCAGTCACCTGGGATGATAGTGATGAGTCATCTTCAGATGAAGAAATTGAAGAAAAGGAAAGTGCTCACATGTGTTTTATGGCACAAGATGAAGTAAGTGACAATGAAGAGCTTTTAGATGCTTTCAATGAATTATATGAAACTTTTGTGAGATTAAAGACATCACATAATTTTCTTAAAGGTGAAAATAAAAGATTACTTGAAGAAATTTCTGATTTAAATTCATCTACTTTTTCTAATTCTCAAGTAATTGAATTGAAAGAAGAAAATTATTCTTTGCTTAAAGAAAATGAATGTTTATCTAATGAGAATATTTATTTAAAATCAGAATGTAATGATTTAAAAATCCACATTAATAGTTTAGATAAAGATATTTCTTCTTTTAAATCAAAATATGACGATATATGTTTGAATATAAGCAAATTTAATAAAGGTAAAGAAAATCTCAATAACATTCTTTCTTTTCAAAGAGAATCACAAAAGACAAAAGGATTAGGTTTTTAAATTAATAAAAATAAATCAAAGAAAATAATTTTTGTAAAACCTTCTTGTGATTTGTATGAATATAGAAATGAAAATTTGTGTAAAAATAAATCAAAATTCTTTTCAATTTGGGTTCCAAAAGAGTTATCTTCTTTACATAAGAATTTTTATATTTCTAATTTTATTAAAAATATTTGTTTATCACCTAACTATTTAGGCAAATCAAACTCTTCATGGGTTTGGTTTCCCAAAGACTAATTTAAAGGACCCAATATAGTATGAGTACCAAAATATAAATGTTTATTATTTTAGGCACCCAAGAAAGATAGGTGAATTTTGGATAGTGGTTGCTCTAAACATATGACTGAAAACATACAATTGTTGTCATCTTTTCAAAATAAGGATGGTGATACCGTTACTTTTGGAGATAACAACAAAGAAAAAGTCATCGGTATTGGATCTGTCGGTAATCCAAACAAACCTATTATTGATAATGTTTTATTAGTTGATGGTCTTAAACATAATTTACTTAGTATTAGTCAACTTTGTGATAAAGGTTTTTAAATTGTTTTTGAAAAAGAATCATGCTTAATTTATGATATTTATTTAATAACTATTATTTTTAAAGGCCATAGAAAGAATAACATATATGTGTTATCTATGAAAAATATTTTAAATGAACATTGTCTTATTGCATCATCTAATAATTCTATTTTATGGCATAAACGTTTTAGACATGTTAACTTCAAACACATGTCTAAGATTTCTAAAAATGATTAGTAAATGGTTTACCTAAGATGTCTTTTAAAAATAATTTTTGTGATGCATGTCAACAAGGAAAAATACACAAATCTTCTTTCAAATCTAAAAATGTAATATCTACAAATAGACCATGAGAATTAATTCACATAGACCTTTTTGGTCCATCTAGAGTAGCATCTTTAAATGAAAGTAGATATGCATTTGTTCTTGTTGATGATTATTCTAGATTTACATGGGTAATTTTTCTTAAACATAAAAATGATGCTTTTAATGAGTTTTTTATATTTTGCAAAAGAATTCAAAATCAAAAATCTACTTCTATTATCTCTATACATAGTGATCATGGAGGTGAATTTGAAAATGAATTATTTGTAAATTTTTGTGATAAACATGGTATATCACATACTTTTCTTTTTCTCATGGTGCTCCACAAAATGGAGTTGTAGAAAGAAAAAATAGAACTTTGCAAGAATGTGCTAGAACCATGTTGTGTGATAGTAATTTACCAAAATATTTTTCGGCAGAAGCTGTATCAACAGCTTGTTATGTATTAAATAGAGTTTTATTAAGACCTATTTTAAAGAAAACCTCTTATGAATTGTTTTATAACAAAATTCCTAAAGTATCTTATTTTAAAGTTTTTGGTTGTAAATGTTTTATTTTAAACACAAAGGATAACTTAGATAAATTTGATTCTAAATTGATGAAGGAATTTTTGTTGGATATTCTAATCATAGTAAAGCATATAGAATATATAACAAAAGAACTCTAGCTATTGAAGAATCTTTACATGTTTCTTTTGATGATTTTTTTTCAAAATCACCTATTACTTTAAATAATGATGATGATATAATTGATACTATTCATGATACTCCAATGATAGATATTACAAAAGATGATAATTTACAAAATGATTTACCTAAAGATTTTGTTGAACTTAAAAATCATCCACATGATTTAGTCATTGGAAATATTTCTAATAAAGTAACTACTAGATCACATTTTAATTTGATTGTTCATACTGTTTTTATTTCAACTATTGAACCTAAAAATATAAAAGAAGCACTTCTTGATGATTCTTAGATAATTGCTATGCAAGATGAACTAAATCAATTTACTAGAAATAATGTTTGGGATCTTATACCTAGACCTCAAAATAAATCCATTATTGGAACAAAATAGATTTTTAGAAACAAATTAGATGAATTTGGTCAAGTTGTTAGAAACAAAGCTAGATTAGTTGCTCAAGGTTATAATCAAGAAGAATGAATTGATTATGATGAAACTTATGCACCTGTTGCTCGATTAGAATCAATTAGAATTTTACTTGCTTTTGCATGTTTTATGAATTTTAAATTATTTCAAATGGATGTTAAAAGTGCTTTTCTAAATGGTTTTATAAAAAAGGAAGTTTTTGTCGAACAACCTCCAGGTTTTGAACATGAAAATTTTTCAAATCATGTTTTTAAACTTAAGAAAGCTTTATATGGTCTTAAACAAGCACCTCGTGCTTGGTATGATAGATTAAAGAAGTTTCTTTTAACTTCAGGTTTTGATATTGGAAAAGTTGATTCAACATTATTTATTAAGAAAATAAATAAAGATATTTTAATAATTCAAATATATATAGATGATATTATTTTTGGTTCTACTAACAACAATCTTTGTCAAGAATTTGCTAAAACTATGCAGGATGAATTTGAAATGAGTCACATGGGTGAACTAAATTTCTTCCTTGGACTACAAATTAAACAATTGAAAGAAGGAATATTCATCAATCAAAGCAAGTATGCAAAAGATTTACTCAAACGTTTCGGAATGGAAAATACAACAAGCAAACCAACACCAATGAGTACCACTACATCACTTGACAAAGATGAAAATGATAAGAATGTTGATCAAAAGCTCTATCGAGGTATGATTGGATAACTTCTTTATATTACTGTAAGTAGACCTGATATTATGTTTAGTATATGTTTATGTGCTAGATTTCAATCTAATTCTAAAGAATCACATCTTAAAGTAGTGAAAAGAATTTTTAGATATATTAAAGATACTACAAATTATGGTTTGTTTTATCCAAAACATAGTTCATTTGATTTAATATCATATAGTGATGCTGATTTTGCCGGATGTAAATCTGATAGAAAAAGTACAAGTGGAACATGTCATTTCTTAGGGCATTCACTTGTATCTTGGTTTAGTAAAAAACAAAATTCAGTATCATTATCAACAAATGAAGCTGAATATATTGCTGTAAGTCTTGCATGTGCTCAAATTTTATGGATGAAACAAACATTATCTGATTATGGCATAATTTGTCCAATATCATCCATTATGTGTGACAATTATAGTGCAATTAATTTATCTAAAAATCCTATTCAACATTCACATACAAAACACATTGATATTAGACATTATTTTTCACGTGATCATGTGCTTAAAGGTGACATTTCATTAGAATTTATACCTACAGATAAACAATTAGTAGATATATTAACAAAACCCTTAAAAGAAGAAATTTATGTTAAATTAAGAAGGGAATTAGGTATATGTTCAATTGAAGATTTAAATTATTTTTTTTAAAAACAAACACATATACATTCATACCCTAAATAGTCGACTAATTTGACTTATAGTCGACTACATGCACAAGTCTTGCATATAAATTTTTTCTGTTAATTACAGTGTAGTCGACTAATTGCTTCTATAGTCGACTACTCTAAGTTAATATCTTAAAATCAACTTTCTGTTGTGTACAGTGTAGTCAACTAATTTCATTTATAGTCGACTACTCTGAGTCATAATCTGAAAATCATCTTCCTGTCGATTACAGTGTAGTCGACTACTTTTACTATTAGTCGACTACTGATTCTGAACTTACAGTTTTACAGTTTTAAAGCTTTTTGTTTTTATTTAAATTCAAACCCAAAACCCAATACCCAATACCCGTTTCAGTTAAGTAAAACTCATCTCAACCATAGATTTTTAACTCTATCAATCCTAGCCACATATCTAAGATCAAATCTTAACCCTACATTTATTTCACTATCAAATCTGAACCATACATTGTAATTTCTTTTAAAAGATAAATTAAAAACCTAAAAACTACCCACTAACTCATCTAAAAACCGAGCCCTCTTCTTCCTCTCTTCAGAACCCACGATTCCAGGTTAGGGTATCTTCGTTGTTCTCAAATTTTTCATCAAGTTCTTCAATTTTCTTTCAAATCTGTCAAGCTGTCAAGATCAGTAGTCGACTACTCCAAGTTCTAGTCGACTAATCTAGGGTTTCAACAGTTTGGGGTATATTTCTAAACTTGATCTTTGAATCTTTTGTTATTTATCTGTTTCATCATGTCTAGATCTAAGAAAGCTAAGCAAACCCATACTTCTGTTAACGATGAAATCATCATTTATTTAAAAAGTCCTGATTTATTAGAAGAATTTAACAAAATATCATCTTTGAAGTTCTTCAAGGACAATTTGTGAAATTTGATGATTTTATTCCCTGGAACTTTGGATCATATTTTGAAAATGCGGGATTGCTTGAATTATTCTCTGCTGAAAATAGAAAACCCACATATCCATTTCTTGTGCAATTGTACTTCTATACTAATATAGAACGTGTGGGAACTATTGGTGGTTCTGAAAAACTTAAGACTCTTGTTAAAGGAATAGAGATTGACTTGACTACAAAGTCAATTGGAAATTTTTTTAATATTCCTTATCAAGGAGTTTCTCTTAGGTCAGTTAGGATGAATGATTCAGATCTTTTGTCTAATCATATATTTCTTCCTGGATATGGTAAACCTTTAAATAACTCAAACAAACTTCGTCCAATTCCTAGGTTCATTGCACGAATCCTAGCTTATAACTTATTTTCAAAAACTGGGAGTTTTTATTTCATTTCCCTAGATTTAGCAAAAGCTCTATATGCTATAATGGGAAATATCCAAGTTAATTGGGCTGAAATTTACTTTGATAATCTTCTGACAATACCAAGAGGATTTCTTCCTTATGATGCTTTTTTAACAAAAATCTTTGACAAATTTCATGTGGATCTCCAATATGAAAATTCTGTTATCCGTTCCATTGAATTCTTTGATTCCAATGCCCTAACTAGGATGAAGTTGACAAATTTTGAAATTCATGAACAAAATCCTCAAAATGAACCTCATCAAGAAGAAATTCCATAATATATTCCACAATCTTCAACTAAAGCAGGAGCTTCTTCTAGTCAACCACCACCATTTCCTACAGAACCCTCATGCTTTTCAGATGTGCAATACAACACTCTTAGTGCACGTATTCTTGAACTTGAAACTGGTCAGAGAGCTCTATATTCTCAGAATTCATATATTATTAGTAATCAAGAAGAGCTAATCAAGAAGTTTGAAGACTTGGACACAAAGCTTAATGCATATTTTCAAGGACAACAACCTCCTCCAGCACCTTAGGATTTTTTTATGTTAAGTTTCAAAACAATTATGTTATTTTGTTTAAGTATCAAAAACTATGTTGTTGTGAGATGTTAGGACTTATGTAATATGTTATTTATGTTGCTACTATGTCAAGTATGTTTATTGTGTGTTTACTTATCTATGATGATGTTTGGTTAGTTAATATATGTGCTACATAATTTAAACAGATCATGGTGATGAACATTGTGGAACTTTTGGTCTTTATGGCAAGTCTTTGCCTACCTATTTAGATGGGTGAAGTTATGGACTATGTTCATAACCTAGATGTGTTGTTTGAAGTTTTAGCTCATGTTGAAAAAATAATGTCATGTTTAGCATAAATGTTTTCCTCTTTTTGTTGATAACAAAGGGGGAGAAATAGTCATGTATTGTTATAGACTCAAATTTGCATATATGCAGAGGGAGTAAGTATGGTTATTTTATTATGTTTAAACCTGATTATAAAATACATACTTATGCATAAATTACTTGTTATCATCAAAAAGGGGGAGAATGTTGAATATCATATCTCCATGATAGTATTTTGATGATAACAATTTATACAATGTGTGTTATATAAATGCACTAACTTTTATATGCAGATTTCAATATCAGAATATGAACAAGTGCAAGTTGATTTCAAGGCATTATGAAGTGAAGAAGATGAAGAACATATGAGATAATATATTTTATATTTTCTTTACTTAGAATTATTGTACAAGCCTTGATCACACACACACACACACAATATTAGAACACACTAACACAGGCTTAGTGTGTTGGTTAACTATAGAAATCCCCTATGTTAACCATTAGAATTATAGTTAAAACTTGAGTATAAAAAAACTTTTTATTTCATAATTTTTACTCTTAGTAGTCGACTAATTAGAATAGTAGTCGACTACTCGTGTATAAAACTTAAATATAAGTTTCTGTTATTTTACAGTATAGTCGACTAATTTATATTATAGTCGACTACTTAAGTGTTTGACAGAAACATAAGTTTCTATCATTTTACAGTATAGTCGACTAATCAACATTATAGTCGACTACTGAAGGCAAAATTTATTTTACAAGTTTCTGTCAAAATACAGTGTAGTCGACTAATGAGCATTGTAGTCGACTACTGAGAAATTTTCTGAATACACAGAGTCTATTTGAACTCAGTGTAGTCGACTAATATGTATTGTAGTCGACTACAGATACAGTTTTTAGAATTCAAATTTTGAATTTATGACTGTTTATAGTCGTTTTTAAACGTTTTTAAAGTTTAAAAAATTGTCTTTTCAAGGGCTATAAATAGGTTATCTGTTCAGAAAAATGCAGAGACTTACATACCCATAAGCTTTGATCTTTGTGTATTTTTTCAAGTGAAAAATATTCAGATTTTGAGAAAAAGAAAAGTTTCTAAAATTACCTCTGAACATCATTCAAATACTTATTGTTTAGACAATTTACAAAAGTTAGAATCATTCCTAAGCTACTACTACACTACACTACAAATCAAGGCTTATAGGAATTGAAATTGTTAATTCAAAAGTTCTCTCAAGTTGTGAGAGGTGTTAATCTCTTGGTTTAGAGATTGGTGTGCAAATTGACAAAGTGTTGGTCAATTGATTTTGTAATTTACAGGGACTTGCAAATTGGTCAGGTTTGCATTTGATTTTGTAAGTTTATTCAAAATCATAGTGGAAACTCTCAAGCGAGATTTGCTTGGGGACTGGATGTACACCGGATTGGTGGAACCAGTATAAAACCTTGTGTTTGTGATTGTGAATTTCTGTGATTGCCATTTTTCTTTGCAATTTATAATCTACTTTGCATAAATTTTAAAAGAACACTATTCACCCCCCCTCTAGTGTTCTAGTGTATCTATTTCAGATCTTACAATGATGTCCCAAATATATCAAAGTCTCAACACCAGAATCAATGCTCGACATCAAACGTCGGTCCTCCTCCAGCAAGGAACAACTCACCAAATCTGTCATCTCATCTTGTTGTCCTAAGATTTTCTTTCCACCAAAGTGTCTCAAAATGTCGTGAGCTTGGCTCGAATGCAAAAACAGGTCCCTCTTGTACCTCCCACCAAAATCAGAATGAAGTACCTTCACCTTTCTGCTAATCTCACACTTTTTCAATCTGTTGGAGACTACTAGGATTTTATCCAAAGGAGATTTGGTTACAACCCAAACACACCTAGAACAGCCACCAACAAAGGAAACCAAACATCTATTATCTCCCAATGATGTCTCCTTGGAAGGCCCCCAAACATCAGTGTGAACTCCACCTAAAAGACCATTAGTGCGGTGAATAAAGATGCCAAACTTCACCTTGGTTTTTTTGCTCACATCAAAGTGTTCACTGGACTTCAAATTGCAGGTTTGTGCACCCATCTCCAAATCAATACTGGAATGACTACGCTCCAAATACCACAGTCTAGTCAAATCAACAGAAGTCGCTAGCTCTCTACCTGTCACCGAACTTCCAATCAAATAGTACATGTTATTCCTCCTGTCGCGCTTCATTACAATCAAAGAGTCTTCCATGATCTCGAGAACCATGTCCTCAACACGAACCTTCAGACCCTCTCTAACTAAAGCTCCAATTGAGATCAAGTTCTTCCTCAAGGAAGAAAGATATCTCACACCATATAACTCCCTAAATGTCCCGTCAAGCATCTTGATACGAATTCTTCCTATCCCAAAGATCTGGCATACAATGGTTGTCACACAACCATACCACTATCCAGCTTCTCAAAACTAGAGAACCATTCTTTTCTAGGGTACACATGATAGGTCACACCACTATCCAACATCCACTCGGATTCCTCCGAATAGCTACTTGTAGGACTGATAGAAAGAAAATAAATAGAAGTATCAGAAATATTACCATCCGATATAATGATGTTTGCTTCTGATGATGGTTTCTTCCCTTTTCCCTTCTGCTTATTCTTCATCCATTCGTCGAGCTTTGGACAATCTTTCTTCCAAAGACCAGTCTCCTTGCACCAAGCACATTGATCTTTTCCAACTGTAGGATGCCTACTCTAGACTGTGACTTCCAATTCTTTCGGTTTGGATTCTTTTCTCTTGCGACCAACGCCTCCGCTACTCTGTCACTTGTAGACTCCTTATCTTTCTTTCGAAGCTGATAGTTCACAAATGCAGTGGTGACCTCACTATACGAAAGAGATGCATTCCCATTGATAAGAGTAAGGACGAAAGTCTCATATTCCTCGTCAGACAAGGAACTCAACAACAACAATGCCTTATCCTCATCTTCAATCATAATATCTACATTCGCCAAATCCGCAAGAAGCTTTGTAGTGGTTCATGTGATCACCAATGAAGGTTCCTTTCTTCAATTGGAAGCGATAAAGCCTCATCTTCAACTACAAGCGATTCTCCACACTCTTGGTCAAATACTTGCTCTCAAGGATCTCCCAGATCTTCTTAGCTGAAGTCTCATTGATCACATCATACTTTAAATCTTGAGTCAAACAAGACCTAATCACACCACACGCCGTTCGATTCATCTTCTTCCAAACCCTCTCATCAATATCATTTGGTTTGTCATCCAATTCCAAAGTATCTTCCAAATTTTACTCGTTGAGCGCATCCAAGACTTCACATCGTCAAAGTCCAAAATTGTTAGTGCCATTAAACTTCTCCATGTCTATCTTCATAGAGTGAATATTCAAACTTTAGACGGTCTTCACACCTGAAGTACCATCCACAAATCTTTCTTTCTCGGTCATAATTCCTCAAAGCACAAACAATCAAAATGGAACAAACGAAGAATAGATCCAAAACTGAGAAAAGATAGAATTTTTACCAAAAAGATCACACCTTTAACTCCAAACGAAGTCCTAGCCGAACTTCCAAAGTGATGTACTCCTCCAAATAGCCCAAGCGTAACCTGAGCTCTGATACCACTTGTTGTGCGCTGCGGAACAAACACAAACGCCGAGAGAGAAAGCCAAAACAATCCAAAATAACGACACCAAGTCAAACACAAAAGTTTAACGTGATTCGGTAAATTGGTTACGTCCATGGGGCAAAAAGGGATGAGTTTCCACTATAGAGAAAGAGAGTACAAAATAAAGATTACAAGATCACTCAACTAACCTCTCAAACAAATCTCTCAAACTAAACCCTCAAACAAATTGCTCAGAAAGTTCTTTATTTTTCTGTGCTCAAAATCACCTTCAAGCTACCCAATCAATCGATAGAAAACCCTAAAAAACGTGACCCTATTTATAACAAAACACAATCTCAAACAGATTAGGATTCTAAAAACGAGTCTGTCATACCAGAGTATGGCAGACACCATATCTATGACAAACATGGCAGATTCTGCCATACCCTGCCAGCTGTGTGTGGCAGACACCACATCAGAGTGTGGTGGAGTCTGTCTTGCTTATTTTTCACGTTTTTCTCAATTCTTTTTCTCAATTCCTTCGCCGTTTTTACAGGTAGGAGGCTAGGAGTTTATAATGTTCACAAGCAGATAAATGTTCAACATTTCTTTTGGCAAATAGCATAATATAGTCTTTGAACTTCATATAAATGTTCACATCTGAAGATGGTAGGAGCTTCCAGAATATGTCAGCCTGGTTTTCTTTTACCAAAAAATAAAAAAAAAATACGACAAGGAAACTTCACCTAGAAAATATTTGTATTTGAAGTTTAAAATGTAAGCATTATTGAGATGGATTACATGTTTGATACCTACTATAATATTTGTAAATTCTATGGTTAATAGGTTACTGGTCTGAAACAAAGTTATTATTTAGGTTCGTTGACTTTCTTTATTTATTCTTTTGAATTATTGGGTTTGTATGTAGTTGAACCTAAACAGTAACTTATTCGGATAGGTGCTCATGCCTGTTGGCAAAGAAAAGGACAACACGATCTACCCACGTGACTGACTTTTTCTACCCTTGATTGGAGGGAGTTTCTCTACAAGTCGTTTATTGGTTTGGAGTTATCGAGGTAGCCCTAGGCCTGTCCATCCGAGCTGGCCCGGCCCGACCCGGGAATCTGGGCCCGGGCCGGGCAAAACCGGGGTCCGGGCCCGACCGGACCGGGTTCCTGGCTGGCCCGGGTGTTTTTCATTTTTTTTTAAATTTTTTCCAAAATTTTTTAATTTTATTTAAATTTTAAATTATAAAAAAAGACAAGAAAAATAATAAAAACAATAATTTTATTAATTACTTAAAATAACATAAATTATAAATAAAAAATGATAAAAACAAATTCTTTATTAATAATTAATAAATCATTTACAAATTACAAGTACAAATTTATTTTGGAATTAATCGCATCACAATAGATAAGTAAATCCCAACTAGGTTGGCACCTACTCACCTATATCACTATCATTTGTAATTATTTCCAAAATAATTCTTTACAAATTTTAAGCTAATATATAAAAAACTACAATCTATTCATTATATCTATCTGCTAGTCCTAATTCTTCAAATTTATCTTCAATTCCAACCATCCGATCGATTCCTTGCGTTCGCTTCTCGTACCTCCACCAATCTTGTAAGCACATCACCGCTTGTACAGTATACGGATCCAAACATGTCCTATGATCGTCGATCAAACGACCTGCTGTGCTGAAGGCGGATTCCGAAGCTACCGTCGAAACCTGCACTGTTAGTAAGTCACGAACCATGGTGGAAAGTATAGGATATGAAACTGATCCATATACTTTCCACCATTACAAAATATCTAAAGCATTTCCTTGACATCTAACTAAAGAAGCAGAAAAATATTCATCTATTTCAAAAACCTCCGATGATGACGATCCAAGTCCAGATCCACCAGTTAGCTCAGCTACCATTGCATACCTGTCAAAACTTACATTTACCTGGGGATGAGCTCGAAGAAACCGAAGCTGTAGACTGTTGTGTAGCTACACCATGTCTAGCTGCATACTCATCATATAAGGTTTGAAAATAATTTCTAATAGCTAAATGATGAGTAGTAGCAGTAAGGACGGTTCCATCATCTAAGTCTATAATCTGATTATCATACAAGGATTGTAACAAACTTCGAAGGCCAATATCCTTCAAGCATGGATCAATAAGAACCCCCAAACCAAAAATATGAGGAATATGCCTAAAGTACTTATTAAATTTGCTCTCCATTTCAAAAATCATAGGTCCAAAAGTATTATCCATACGATATTTCCCAAAAAAATTTTGAATATTTAAAATTTGTAAAGCAGCTAAAGTAATGGTTGGATAATAATAGCCAGATAATAACATTGTAGCATCATAAAAAACTTGTAACATTTCATTTAAATTACATATAATTGTCCATTCATCTTCAGTTATTCCATAAGTGCTATCAGAACTAGAACTAGAAGCATAATAGTTTATAAAATCAGTTATAACATCTTTATATTCTATTGCTACACTTAACATTGCATATGTGGAATTCCACCTATGGTCAACATCTTTTGGAATTAGTCTAGGCTTTACATTTTTTCTTTTACAAAATTGTTTCCATCTTTTAAGTCTTTGTTCAGAAGCACTATGCATGTAAGCAACTGTTCTAACCTTTTCTATCATGGGTTTAATTTCAGTAAATGCACTTTGAACAATTAAATTTAAAATATGATAGATGCACCTAATATGAAAAAAGATCACCATGACATGGCAATGATAAAGTTGATCTGATAAAATCAACAGCTACATTGTTATTACTTGTATTATCTAGTGAAAGAGAAAATATTCTTTCTGAAATTTCTAATTTCATAAGTTTTTCAATTATTAAATTTGCAACATTAGCACCAGTATGCGACTCTTCTATTGCAATAAAAGAAACAACTCTTTTAAACATTTCCTAATTTTTATCAATCCAGTGTGCTGTGATACATAAATATCCAGTTTGTGCTCTAGATGTCCAAATATCAGAAGTTAAAGAAAATTTACAGTTTAAATTTTTAAAATAAGAAATTATTTTTTCTTGTTCCTGCTGATAATATTTTAAAATATCACGTTGACAGGTTTGACGAGAAATTTTTTTAAATACAGGATAAAAACCATCTCTAAACATATCTTCAAATTCATCATCTTCTACTAATTTAAAAGGAAGGTTTTTAAGAATGATAAACCTGATTACACATTTCCTGGCTCTGGCAGCGTCATAGTTCCAACTACCGAGATTACCAGAAGAGGAGGATTGAGAAATCATAGATTGTCGGATATCGCATTGAGGAGTCTGGCCTTTGTTGTGTTTATCTAAATGGCGTTTGAGGTGGTTGGTGCCGCTCTTATGATGAGCTTGAAAAATCTTGTCGCACAATGCACACTTAGCCTTCTGGGTGAGGATCCTACCGTGTTCATCCTTGGTGACGTCGATCTTCTCATAAAAATTCCACACATCGGATCTTGGCCTTTTAGGAGCTCTTGGTGCAGATTCGTCGTCACCGGATTCGGGATTAACTTCGGTAGGAGTAGACCCAGTAGGAGGACTCATAGTAGGAGGACTCATAGTAGGAGGACTCATTTCAGGATCGGGAGATATGTTTTGCTCTTCATAATCAGATCCGGAAGCCATTTGATGAAAGGATTAGAAAGTATAAATAAGAGAGTATAAGAGAGAGTA
Source organism: Asparagus kiusianus (assembly GCA_022839385.1). Classification (NCBI taxonomy): domain Eukaryota; kingdom Viridiplantae; phylum Streptophyta; class Magnoliopsida; order Asparagales; family Asparagaceae; genus Asparagus; species Asparagus kiusianus. The sequence goes on from BQKN01001090.1 coordinate 64,839, forward strand.
TAAGAGAGAAGAGATGAGTTTTTGGTGTGAAGAAAACAAATAAAAACCCCCTCTATTTATAGAACCAGCCCCCTAGGCAAATGACCAAAATAACCTCACAAAATAGCCGTTTTTGACCGTTTTTTGGGGCAAAACGGTCAAACGGCCATTTTTGGCCGTTGTCGCCGGGCCGGCCCGGCCGTTTTGGCCACAACGGTCATCGTGACCGTTGTGGCCGGCCCGGCCCGGTTTTTCAGGCAACGGTCACCACTGGTGCCCGTTGCCTCGGGCCGGGTCTACGGACCCGGGTTGCCCGGCCCGGAATCTGACTCGGCGCCGGCCCTGTTCCGGGCCGGGCCGGGCGTCGCTGGGTAACCCGAACCCGGGCCTGAAACCCGGCCTGGCCCGGATTTCTGGGCCGAGGCCGGGCCGGGCTCCGGGCCGACGGGTATTTTGGACAGCCCTAGGTAGCCCTTGCATATCCTTTTATGTATTTGTTGGAGCTCCAATTTTATTGACACATATTGTTCTTTATCGTTGTCTTTTTTTTGTTTTTATAGTGCTGGGAAAAAATAAAATAAAAAAATCTCTCCTTCCTACTTGTACATGTAAAGCCCGAATCGCATTCAAAACCACGATGTATTTGGTGCTCCATTGTGAGTGATTGTTGCTTTTTTCTGTATTTGGTTCACCAATTATTAGACTTGTCTATTCGAACCGGCACAGAAGTCCATATCCAAACCGAGCAAAATGAGTGACCTTGACCCGGACCCGGACACGATGGGCCCGAGATTTTCTCTTTTTTTTTAAATTTGCTTAAAAGTAGTCGTTTTAGGCTATTTGGGCAAACCGAACAAAACCGGGTTCGGGTTGGCCCGGACCGGGCCCGGTCCAATGGTCAGAATTTTTACGATCGGACCACGACGGGTCTAGGCCGCTCGGTCCAACGATCAGTTTTTTGACCGTTTGGACCAGGCCGGGTCCGGGCCAGACCTGACCCGGGTACTCCGGACCGACCATTTCCTGGCCGTGACGGGCCGAGCCCGGTGCGGGTTGCATCGAGCCGACCCGGACCCAGGCTCGGAAACACGGGCTTTTCCCCTGGTCTGAACACCGGGCCAGGTCCGAGCCTAGAGCCCGAATGGATAGGCCTGCCTATTATGACATAGGCCTTGGGATTGTGTTTTATTTCGTTCCCGACTATCCTCTTCTTGTTTATTGGTAATTTGGTATAGGCCCAGATTCTATGGACCTGATCCATTTGCACCTGTTTTAAATGAGTATCATACTTGGAACAAATAAATACCTAACTCATATTCTTATCTGCTTTTTTGGTCAAGGTCATATCCGTGTCGGACTCAAACTCGTGAAGTATGTGCACATTCTTCCAGTACCTGAGAGGATAAAAGAATTTCAGTATCCATATCTGCAAACTATATATAAAAAAAAGTGCATGATATCTGAACCTAGTATTGTAATTTGGATGACTGGGATCTCTCGTTCAGTTCACCACCTTTGTCTTGGAATTAAAGAGGGTTGCACCTGTAAAGTGTCTGAACTGGCCAATTACGGTAAAGGCCCAGTTGCGTATTTGTCTTGGTTAGAAGTTAGCCTACGCCTGTATGAGATGCAAAACAAACTCAGCAGTAGTCTTTGTGTTATTATGCGGACCAGTGGTGGAGCTTAGTTGTTCTTTGGGGGGGCGATCGCCCCCCCTTCGTTTCAAATTTTTTTTGATGTATTATATATATATATATATTTTATAATTTTAAATTAGTGTTATTTTGCTCCCCCCCCACCCCTAATATTTTGAAGTTTCAACTGGAACATTTTGTCCTCGACGCCCGCAATGATCCAAATTTGAGAAGTCTTTCAACTATTTCCGAGTTATGTGTGACACTGGCTGAAACTGAAAAGAAAAGTGAATATTTTCTTATTGACCGCTTAATTCACCTTGTTCTAACTCTTCCGGTGTCTACAGCTACTACCGAGCGAGCATTTTCTGCCATAAAAATTGTAAAAACAAGGCTCCGCAACAAGATGGAAGACGCATTCTTAGCAGATAATTTAGTTATGTATATCGAGAAAGAGATTGTTCAAGAAATTGATACTGATTCTGTGATTGATTATTTTAAGAAGATAAAAACTCGGCGTGCAAAGTTTTAGATGTTTATATAACATTGAATTGGTGATTATTTTGAATGAATTAATTATTTATGAGTTTATTATGTAACTTCGCCCCCCCCAAATTATTTTTTCAAGCTCCGCCACTGATGCAGACTTATCTTTTTGATGGTGGTGCAGTATGGTATCAATACCGTATCAGTCTACTGTATCTCATATCTTGCAATATCCTATTGTATTTTTCTTATTTTTATCCCCATTAGGAAATTGGACTTGAAAAAAAGAAAAAAAAGGGTACCATGAACTTGATTGTTTCCCGTTTAAGTGTTGTATTTCTCTCTTCTTGTTGAGAGCTCTCCTTCCTATTGCAAGATTTCAAAGCTCAAGTATCAGGATGTCTCTCTCAAGTCTCATATCCTACCCTATAAGATATCCTTTCTCTACACTTTCCTTAATCACCTTTTTATTCTATAGCGACAACTGCGAAACATTTACTTAAATTATTGGAATTGACCGTGTCAATTTCACCTGGAAACAGCCTCTTCGCATGCGGGGGGGGAAGGCTGTGTACATTTGACCCTCATCAGAGCCCATAATTGTGGAAGCCTCGTGTGCTGGGCTACCTTTTTCTTTACTGTGCCAATTTCAATTTTATTAAGATGTGCAAGACACTTATGTTTTGGTTTATTCCGCCTATATTTGTAGCTATTGGGTGTTCACTATGTTAAAAGTCATTTTGATTTAGCTGTAAGGAGCAATTTAAACAAAATTGTGTTTTATACTTCGCTCTACAGAATTGATACATTTAGATTTTGCGTCACTTTAATATCAAAACTTTGAAAATGACTGGGATTCAATAAATGCTTTGTGCTGTGGAGGATTATTAATTATATTCTGAAAAAAATCTAGTTAATTTGGGTGCATTCTCTTTCTAGTTAGAGTAGAGGATTAAATATTTCCAAAGTGTAATTATAGTGATGTACATTCACCAAGGTGCACGATGCACAAACTCATCTCTATTCATGTTTGATTTGTGTGCATTACCACAAATGAATATTCTGAAAGTTTCTCACTATTTATTCTAGAACTGCATATTGTAAATGCTCTATAATTGAAACATCGCGAGTTTTATGGCCCTCATTATGTGATGCATCAAGCGTGCAACTTTTTTTTTGTGGACAATGCGAACTGACAAAGCTTTACGCCTGCAGTAGACTATATCTATTTCGTTCATCAAATTTATTCTTCTATACTTATAGGAGGATCCACAGAATTACTATTCATACTACAGTTATGCTACAGTAACTATTGTACTGTGAACAAGAAACCGACTCCATCATTAAATTACTGTACGGTGAACAGTATATCAAATCTTCTACTATATTTTTTTTTCGAAGTTACTGTTTATTTAACAATATTTTACTTTATCATAAGCAGTAAATCAAATCAAATGTATTAAAACTTTAATCCTCCTCTAAGTATAAAGGAGTAGATATGATTTCTAAATCAAATGTATTAAAACTTGGATCCTCCTTTTAAGTATAGATGAGTAGATATAATTTCTAATTTTAAGCATACAATAATCAAATTAAATGTATAAAAACTTAGGGAAGTAAGTTCAAAATGCAATACTTAAAAAAAAGGTGGGGTGGTGGGTGGGTGGGTGGGTGGGTGGGTGGGGGGGTGCTTTGCACGGGGTGCACATCAATGGAAAAATGACGAGTTCTGTGAATGAAGGTTATGCATATATTGTTGATTTGTTTGTTATATCGTTCCTCTGTTCTTTTTCAGCTTTATAGGCCGCCCAAATACGTATGTGAAATTATCAAAATCCTATTTTGCACCCGAACTTCTTGAGTAAGTAAACTGGTTATATTCCGGAAGAATTGAAGTTTATCTCCCAACTAAGAAGATAATATGTATAGTTTGATCCTGAATCATGACACATTAATCACAAACTAGTACTTCCAAGGATAACTCAAAATATTTCAAGGCCTGTGAAGTTTGAATACTAACAGACAATGGAAGTGGAAGAGATGTGCAAGACAACCACCAAAACATCATCTCATGTCCTTGTTTTGCTCCCCTCTACAATCATACAAAAAAAAAAAAAAAGAAAGAAAGAAAGAAAGAAAGAAAGAATAAAACTATATAGTATAACAAAATCATCAAGAACTATTTCCCTATCTCTACCTATTTAGTCAATAATAGAAATTTCACATCAAGAGATTTAAATAAGGGAAACATTGGAGCCTTTGTAGGCCTGATGAATCTATGTCATCCTATCCATCCTCATCCTCTTATCTTGTTTCCGCATAGGTCCTCTTTCTTCCTCAAAAGCTTTCAAACCTTCAAATGGAGAATGGGTAATCCTCTCAATCTTCTATATTGGTTGATACTTGATAGGAAAGCAGAAAAGGTAAAACACGAAAACGAACATTTTGATAGAAAATGTGACTCCTATATCTTATCCCGGAAAAAAATATATTGTTAACTAGTCTTTAATAAGTTACAGTCTTTACCATATGTCACTCTGTAGAAGTTAGATTATTGAAATTAGTATAATATAAAACCCAATTTTTGATATTTAGCAATATATATTGGATGGCAATCAATGGACAACATTAGAAAAAATGATCTTAAGCGCTCCTATTGCTGTGAGTTCTAAGCACTGTGATCTTGACATCTACAATTGGACTGCAACTGTCAAACATCTGATTGGTACAATTAGCACTAAACCGACAAGCTAACTCGCTTCTGATCTGAAAATTATGGGGAAAATGTCAAACTCATCACGATAAAAGCTTCCATCTGATGAAAAAGACTGCAACTCAGCATTATACTTCTGATCTTAGCGGCTCACACTCTCCATCACTCTCCATCATTGTTTGCGTTATCCCCTTCGATCAATGAAATTAAATCTGACAATGATTGTTCATCCTCCGAGAGTTCTCATAGATTTACTTTCTATTTAAGATATGAAAAAAACACTAATTGGACGTTTGAATTATTGGGATGAATGTGATTTTTCGTGAAAGAACTTGTCAAGAAGGATTGCACATTTGTGGACCAGACTGTCTCATGATTGATATAGGATCGATATAGCTTTATACTTTGTAATTATTACCAACGAAATTATTTTTCATTCTTTCTTTTGCCTTTGCCCTTATATTTGGATCATTGATTGCCATAGAATGGTGCTGGTTGAATTAGTTAAGTAGGGATCCTTTGTTATGACAGTTGGAATAGTGTATGATTGAGTCTTTATGAGTAAAGGTATGGGCCAATGATTTGTTTCAAGTGTTTGTGGTTGGATAATTGAATGAAGTTTTGACTTAATATCAAAGTATAATTTTGATTGTGATGTAGCCAATGATTTGAATTATATTTGAGGAGGAGTAATGGTTGCTTGACCTGAACCTTAATGATTTGTAAGAGATCAACTTTTTATCTGTAAGGTGAGGGGTTAGTGTATATACTTAATTAAAACTTTATGGAACTCAGTAGCAAGCTTGGGTTTTTATCAAATGAAAAGAACCACTAAATTTGAACTACATGATTGACCTGTATGTCCATTCAACATTACATGAGGTTACTTCTCAAACTCAATAAGCATCTTGCAAACTTTTCTTCCTTGAATGAAGTATTAAAGTAGGAATATTTTGCTTTCTTTTACCTTATCCTTCTGTATTTCTCTCTCTCTCTTCAGCCTCTTATCTCATTTCTCTTCATGTATATTCTGTATCTATTATCTACGTTTAAGAAATTTTCTCCTTTCTCTTCATGTATATTCTATATCTACTATCTACGTTTTAGAAATTTTCTCGACATTTTGGGCCGATAACTCAAAAAAAAAAAAAAAAAAAAATTTCCATTCTCTAACATTGCATGAAAGAAAGATTATCCTAGACCAAAGAAAATGAGCCTAAAATTGATGATGATGCTGATGAATATAACTATTGAGTGGATGTGTAAAGATTAAGTACTTCATATCCATATACTATTGCACTGAATAGAGGTTATATAGGCCGTTTACCAATGAATCATGAATGCCTTCTTTAGCAGTTGGAGAGAAGGCAGATATAGTTGGACTGTTCTCCTCCGAGGAGGAGAGGGAATCTAGTCCTCCCATTTGTTTACCTGTAGGATCAAATACCTACGGTGTTAGATCAACAAAGTCTTGGATAAAATCGCACAATATAAGCAAAGGGTGGATTCGACAATAACGAAACTTCTGCTAAATCAGGTACTGCTTCACTAGATTACTTTCAAAAATCATCTCTAGTTTCTTTTCTCTCACTTTTGTCATCTTATTCCTTGGGTCTGTAAGTTTTTGTGTATAGTTAATGATTTACATATTGGTCAAAAGGGAAGACCAAAGTTTTTTTTTGCTTAATGATATTGAAAGCAAAGATATGTATGTTGTTGGTTTCAAAGGGGTCATTATATTAAAATCTCCTGGTTGCAACTATGTTAAAATGAAAAGAAATCTTCCACAAACACATCATCTCTCTACAATCTATTTTACCATAACATCACGTATTATCTTCAAATTTAGGGGGTGTTTGGTTCAATTTCTATAAATTATAGGAAATGTTTTCCACCCAAAATATGATTTCCTTGTATTTCTTAAAAAAATTATAGGAAAAATTTTGAGAAGTCAAAAAGTAACAATTTTTTTATTTTTTATACTTTGCTTGGTTGGTTCAAAACAAGAAAATGGCTCATAACTTTATAGAAAATGGGTATGGGACGGGTTTTGTTGATTAAATAAGGAAGGTGTCAGATTTCCTGTTGATTTCCTCTCATTTTGAGAGGAAATTATTTTTTTATAAAATTTGATAGTTTTTAATATTTTATAGAAAATATTTCTATAAATTTTTTGTTGAACCAAACACAATTTACAGAAATCTATAGAAAACTTTTAATTACAAAATTACCATTGCTAGATATTTTGAGAAAAGTTTTCTCAAAAAGTGTGCAACCAAACAGCCCCTTAGTCTCTTTCAGGTTGGGGTAAAGAGAAAGATGGAAGGAATTAATTAAAAGGAAATAGTTTATAAACATAGATATACAATTATGTGCAATTTTTCTATGTTTGTTATATTTAATTTTGTCCTGTAGCAATTAATTGTCCAATTTTCCCCTTAATTGCCTCTTTTAATCATGACCATTGAAAGTTTGTGCTGGAAATTGAGGTTAAATCTAGAGAGGAATTTAGATGTGCTGTTATTTTAATTTTTTCAATTAACTCCTGTGCGTTTTAGAAACGTTGCGCTTAAATCAATATTTGACCTACTCCGGTGCAAGGATCCCAAGGCCAAACTGCTTTCAGGAACAGCAGTACAGTACTCTGGTGTGCACCAACCTAGTACTGTCAATATCTCCTCGATCTATAAGCCCTTTCGGTCAAGGTAAAAGATCTCCTCGATCTCAGAACCTTTCGGTTCAAAACCTTTCGGTTTCAGGGTTCCTGCGGGCACAGTTTCTGCAGTAGCAGCACAACAACAGCAATAACAACGTCCACCCGACGTTCGTATTCCAAGCTCGCGTGTGTATAACGACGTTCGTATTCCACGCTCACGAGAGTTTCCAGCAACCACTAAGAGCTGCCCAAGGGCGCTATTTATAGGCCTCTAAGGGCAGCTCAAGAGTCACTAGCAATTAGTGTGACTGTTATAATTCTTAATAACAATTAAGATTATAACAACAATGCATTAAATTACTCTAAATGCTGTTGTAACTACTGCATGCAGTAACTCCAGAATACGAGGCAATCAATGGACGCGTTGCTACAAAACACGAGGGTCACGTCTCAGCAAATCAGACGAACATCATTTGACAAACAAACAACGTCAAATAGACGAACCTCGTATGACAAACAAATCTCGTCGAACGAGTGAACATCATCAAACAAGCGAACCTTGTATGATAGACGAACCTTATCGAACGAGCGAACCTCACAAACAGGCGAACCTCATATGACAAACAAATCTCGTCGAACAAGCGAACCTCGTATGACAGACGAACCTCGTCGAACGAACGAACATCGTCAAATAGGCGAACCTCGTATGACAGACGAACCTCGTCGACCGAGCGAACCTCGTCAAACAATGAGAACGCTAGGGTCACACCCTCGTGCGAATGCGTAGCTCATCCGCATGCTGCGAAGCAACCTGCGATGCCTCCATACGAAGTGTAAAGTGCGCCTAACAAAGCGTCACTTAGCGCCTCAGCCCATTTAGCCTCGATCCCCGACCCATTGGCCCACGGCCCACGGTCCACGAGATCTTATAAGGGATTAATTCAAATAAAACACTTCTCGGCTTGCCGTTGGCAAGCCTCGAACAAAGGACCTTTTGAAACACCAAAACATTAACTTTCCACTAGACTACTATG
>BQKN01001090.1:78340-104678 GCA_022839385.1 Asparagus kiusianus
ATATATATATATATATATATATATATATATATATATATATAAGGACCCCATTTGTTATACTAAGCCTTTCCAAACTTTGGTAGCATTTTATCAAGACTTGACATGTAGCTTGTCCAAATATCGGGCTACTAGACCTCTAACTGAAATTGCAGGCTTTTAACTTCCTAATATTCTTAGATCATATTGAAATATAATTAATGGAAAATTAAATATGAATCTTTTGATTCTATTAGTAGTTTGAGCCTTTTTGGTGCCCGAAATATGATAACATAAAGACGATCAAATAACACCTTTTTGCCCTTAGAGGATCTCTCTCCTCTTAATCATCATCATCCCCTATTTACTGTTGAATATTTTTAGTCAAAACCACTTTTTAAAAATAAGTTTTCAAACAATGTATTTATTAACTACTGGTATTTTTTAGAAATCCTTAGTAGCGCAGCGGAAAGTTAAAGTTTTGATATCTTAAAGGTCCTGTGTTCGAGGCTTGCCAATGGCAAGCCGAGAATTATTTTTATTTAATTAATTCCTTATAAGTTCTAGTGGGTTGTGGGCCGTGAGCTCGTGGGCCGTGAACTCGTGGGCTAATGGGCCGGGGATCGAGGCTAATTGGGCTAAGATGCTAAGTGGTGCTTTGTTAGGCGCACTTTGCACGGAAGTATCGGGGCTAGATGGTACCACGCAGGACTGCCTCGCAGGCTGATTCGCAACATGCGGGTGAGCCTCACGTTCGCAGCTAGGGCGAGCCTCGCGTTGACCCTCGCATTCGCGCGAGGCTGGACACGATCCTCGTGTTTCGCAGGATCGCGACCATCGCGTTCAGACATTACTGCATGCAGCAGTTTCAAGATTTATGTTATTTGCTGTTCCCAATAAAGTTATCATAATTGCCATTATGTTTCTAACGATTAAATTAATTGTGGGTGACCTTTGAGCTGGTCTTAGAGGCCTACTATGTATAGTGCCTCTTGGGGAGCTCTTGGATACAAGATATGTAAAAAGTGATACGAAAAATAGAGACGAAAATTTCTTTTGTGCTGTTGTGCTGTTACTGTAGAATCCGAAAGCGTGCAAGCTTTAATCTGTGCTCAAGGAACATAGCCCTGAACCGAAAGGTTGTTTAAGATCTAAAGATCTTTTGCCTGAACTGAAAGGTTTTGAATCGAAAGGTTGTTTAAGATCGAAAGATCTTTGGCCTGAACTGAAAGGTTTTAACAGATCGAGGAGATCTTTGCCTGAACTGAAACGTTTTGAACCAAAAGGTTTGATAGATCGAGGAGATCTTTACCTTATAGATGGAGGAGATCTTGACAGTACCTGTTTGGTGCACACTGGTATACTGTACTACTGTTACTAGAAGCAGTTTGGCCTTTGAATCCTTAAACTGGAGTAGGCCAAATATTGTTTTAAGCACATCGTTTCATAAATACACAGTAGCTAAACTCAAAAAAGTTTTAAAATACAACACTTTAACTCTCAAGCAGATTTATCTGTTTTATTCCAGATTTAACCACAAGCGCCAACAATTTTAAAGCAACATTTCTGATCTATAATGGATCCTGCGAGGATACTTGGATTGGATTGTATCAAGTTAGAAAACTTTGACAGATCCAACTTTAACACATGGCCTTGAAAAGTAATTTTCGGGATGTAACTTATAAAAATCTACTATGTCGTTTCTGAGGAGAAACCCAACTTTGAAGAAGATTATGTATCTGAAGCCTCTTAGGCTAAAGATGATCATTTCTGCAGGAGTGTCACGCCCTGTTTCCCAAAATACCAGGGAATCAGAACGTAAACAAGCCCGCGACGTATTAGATTCAGGAGAAATAAATACTAGACCTCTACTCAATCTAATACACTAAGTGTCAAGCAATATAAAGCGAAAGTACAAGTCTCCAATCACAGTAGCGAGAATATAATAAATAACTCAGAACAGAAATGAGACATATCACAAATAATTTATCATCCAAGACATAATATTTGGGTCAACATGCTCTTATACAAAACTATCCAATTGAATACTGAAGAGATATAAAAATACATCGATCAAACAAAAATAGAAAGTGCTACAAAAGTAATCTAGTGTCCATCAACAACTACAAAAGAGAAAATGACTGAGCTCTAGTTTGTTCTTTTGCTCCATTTGGAAGACACTCCGGCTAGGAATACTCCGGCTCCAATGCATCATCATACTGGACTTGTCCGTCCTCTAAATCTGACGTACACCAGAAAAACATGTGTACGTTAGTGTGCATAACACACGACAAGACCTCACAAGGGAAAATAGAAACGGTCGAATGACCAATGCAAGAACAGTGATAATAAATAGAAGCATGCAGCTAGAATACTAAAAACTAGATGAAATCCACCAATACTATATAATAATCAAATAAATCTAAAAATCAACAAAGTAACAAAGTTATGCAACTAGCCATCCTATAATAGATCACTGGTTCATCCAAATAACAAGGTCATACAGCCAGATATAATTAATACTTAAAAATCTACAACACGAGACGTAGTACGTCGAGCGAAATAATCCAAACAAGGAAACCCTCATGTATATACCATATGTCTCAAATTGTAGGTAATTAAATATTAATTCTATTCTATGTATGAAAAGAATATAACTAGTCTGTATCTCATAAGAATCCATAATCATTTAAGTAACGAGATCATGTAACTAGCCATCCTATAATAGGTCACTGGTCCATAATCATCCACAGTGATAATAAAGGAAATTCTAATTGTAGATATCAAACAAAGTCTACCATAGGACACACAAGTATATTATTCTTATTTTACATGTTTTTTAAATTAGAGAAGAATATTTTCATATATATAATCGGGTCTCCGTAAACCTGTCTGGGGGCCACGCCTTCAAGTCAAGTATTGGCCCTTTCGCCCATGTATATATATAGCTCGTGATATCAGGAAAGCGTATGTGCCCGTTTATATACATGTTATATTCTCCATCCAATTCCTCTTTATAAACCCCATGTTTGTCAGTTTAATTTAAGTGACCGTGCATGAAATATTATGCACTAGCCACGGAGTTACCGTGGAATAACTTCTGTAAAACTATGAAAATAACCGTGACCCATAACACATCTGATCAAGAGTGCATCGTCTAGTCAATGCTATAATAGTAATAGTCAATGAAACCTCATACCGGGATATCGATATCAAGGGAACTCGGAACTCCTCACATCGGGATATTAATGTTGAGTGAGTATAGACATGCTTTGAAGTACGCTTATAAATCATACTTTTAACAGGAGTCATCTTCATGTACAGTCTCTCATATTGGATAACAACTAGGTGATAAAGCAACAAATTCCATACAGTCATTCATCAAACAAACCCCACACATGTAATAACGTATCACAATTTAATATATGCATGTAATTCATAACAGATCTAAAATTCTAATAAATGATAATAATAAATGGAAATTCGCACGTACTTAAATCACTGCAATTATAAGAATTGAAACGAAACTAATCGAGAGTCAGGATCTTGCGCATAATTAATCTACGATAAATCTAAAATTATACGGAATAATAAACGAGGAAGTAGGGATCTTACCTACGAGGCCAAGGGGCCTGTGGATGAGATGACGGTGATGGCGGAGCTGAGGGAGGAGCTCGGCAACGAGGGCTGCAGCGGGGCGATGAAGGGAGAGGAGGTCGGGGCGGCGTTCGATAGTGGCGGCGTGACGGTGCTACGGGGTCTGCGGGGCTGAGTCGGAGGAGAGGCGGCGGTTGAGAGGAAGGCATGGCTGATCTCGGGGGAGGAGGAGAGAGAGGCGGGGCTAGTGGATGGTGGAGTTACGGGTTAAGGCGGAGGTTGTGCGGGTAGAGGAAGAGGGCTGAACGGGAGAGGCTGGGCGGAGGAGGCTGGGGCGTTGGCGGGCTAGCGGTGGGCTGCTGTCAGCGGGAGAGAAGAGGCGAGCTCGGAGGGCGTGGAGCTAAAGGTGGAGGAGATGATGGGCTGAGCAACTAGCTTAGGCGAGGACAGCAGGTCGGCGGTTTGGCACAGGTGGTCGGCGGTGCTGAGGTGAGCCAGCGGCGCAAGGTTGATGGGGGAGGGAGGGCAAGAGAGAGAGAGAGAGAGAGAGAGAGAGAGAGAGAGAGAGAGAAGATGACAGCTAGGTGGTTACGTGAGAGAGAGAGAGAGAGGGAGGAGAAAGGGTATATATAGGTTAGAGTTAGGGTTTATAATTAAGAAATAATTAAGAAACTAATTAGGAAAAATTAGAAATAAATAGAAATAATAACTATACTAATAATAACAATAACAATAATAAAACATATATTAATTTCTTTCACCGCAACAAGTTAATTTATGATCATCAAAATCATTAAATAAGTATAAAATCAAAATTTTAAATCGTAAAAAATTCTAAAAAATCGAGAAAATATAAATACTCTTTTAAAAATAATAATTTAATATTTTAAAATACCAAAAAATTTATTTAAACAGTATCGAAAATCCATGGTCATTATATTTTACCCTCCTTAAAACAAATTCCGTCTTCGAAATTAAAATAAGAGTACTTATATACATTATTTAAGATAATAGAAGAAAGCTACATCATCAAAAGTTATAATTAATCAGCTAAGTAATAAGGCACAAAATAGCATCATAAGAAATAATATAAAATTATCACAAACAAGTGCAAGTGTATCGTAAGAAAGTATAAAATACACAAAATATAATCATAGTCATATAAAAAAAATCTAAACACAAATATCAATTAAAGCAAATCCTGTATCAAACAAAAATATCTCATCAAGTCACAATATGTCAGACTTAATAATATATAAGAAAAAAAATAAATATCATGTACATATAGACACATAGCATCATAAACATAATGGTACAAAACATATATCACAACATCAACATAAAATGCAGAAATGCACCAAAAATAAGAAAACACCATAATAGATGCATAGTAAATTATACAAACATATACATGATCACAAATCCAACAATATTAACATATTTAAATAAAATAGCACAAAAAGTAGCCATCAAACAAATCTTGTGATAAAATAATAATTTGCAGATCAATACGAAAAATATCATGTAAAACAAAAATACAACACAATATAAGTATTAAATTAGATCAACCGTCAAACAACACATAAGCATCAATTAGGATAAAACAGTAAGTACAATCATGGAAAGACAAAGTGATATGAAGTGATATGACACAACAACATATAAGAAAAAGATTTATATGCAGTGTATCATATCAAAAACAAAATAAATAATTATGGACTTATATCACGGTAATAATTATCGAAAACACACACTTTATATAAATATTATGACTACTGGATACATAAATATCATGACTAAATAAATGGAACAAACAAATCTGAACAAAGAACATAATATAAAAGTAAGTATTAAAACGAAGAAGAAACTGTATGTAGAAAATAAGTAAACAAGACTAAGAAATGTGAAATGTTTGATAAATTAAAACAAACAATGATGATGCATGTATTTGAAAGTAAAGAATGAAATGAAAAATACTAAATAAAACTGATTTATACGTAATAAAACAAGCTAGCAAGTTAATAATATACTTGTAATATAATATACAATTGTAGATAATGATAATGTAATATGACTGAAAAATATACTAAAACATAAGAAGGACGTAATAATATACGCAGAACACGATATGATACAGTACAAAAATATATACATTACTAAATATGAATATAAACAATTATGATAAAAGACTAAACAATATAACACAACTAAAAATGATATATAAAAACACAAAACACTAGATTATATATTAATATATACTGATATACACGATTGATACAATATAAGCATAATGATCATCACATAAACATAAACAGATAAAAATATATAAAATCAATAATCATGTTCAGTTAAAATTATGAATATTATTTGTCAAATTAACAAGAAAGCACACATAATCAACGAATTAAGATTTACACAATCAATAATAAAAAGTGTTTACGTAAATAATATATATTCATAAAATATATCAAGTATATGAATTCAGAATAATAACATAGCAAATAGAGTCACCTAAGTCAATTAGAATGCAACAAATAAACAAATCAAAAATACAACATTTAATAAGCAATACGATGGATGATAAATACAATAAATAGTTGTAGTTATAATCAATAATTTTTAAGAACATATGACATTAAATAATTATCATGCAAGGCACAAAACTAAGTCAAGTATTAAACATGTTTATATAAATATGGCAAATAAAAACATCATATATAATAGCTGTTAAAATAACAACACATACATAATAATAAACATATAAATGTCTGAATATTCATAGTACTAATTATGCTAACAAGATAAATTATAATGAAAATAGTCATAAAATATTATATAATAAAATAGACATAAGAACAAACACGTGATTCAAAATAGGCATATTATATAAAACATAATAAGGACATAATTATATATGTATTCGACAAATAATATAATAAATCAAAAATATTAGTAATATTCATAAGGTAAAATAATAGATATAAACAAGATACAATAATAATAATTATTACTGTATAAAATCAATTCAAATATATCAATATATTGTATAGTAGTCAAAAATCACATAAATACGATCAACATAAATATACATAAATAAAGATGTATAATACATGAAATATAAACTATGGAAGATAAAATAGATCTATAGCAAATAAAAACATAAGAAGGCATAAATTCATATAATAAAACACCGATATATTGTAGATAAACTTACCATGAATGATTGATGAATATGTGAACATAAACACTGATAATACATGAAACGAAACACGTTTAGACACAGTTGATACTAGAAATGATGAATGACTATAAATCAATAAAAATTATACATCGTAAATATAATAATATACATGAATATACTATAATGAAAAGAGAATAGTAAGTATAAAAGAATAAAAAAATAAAACACAACACACAAAAATAATGAATAGAGAATGAACAACAAATAATGACACAATAAAAGGATATAAAAATCTAAAATACCATAAAATAAATACTAAAAAACAACATGTGTATACAATGTATATTGCCCATGTATTATTTTGTCATTTGTGGTAATATACATGTCAAA
Source organism: Asparagus kiusianus (assembly GCA_022839385.1). Classification (NCBI taxonomy): domain Eukaryota; kingdom Viridiplantae; phylum Streptophyta; class Magnoliopsida; order Asparagales; family Asparagaceae; genus Asparagus; species Asparagus kiusianus. The sequence continues at coordinate 85,485 of BQKN01001090.1, forward strand.
AACGAAGCGAACGAACAACAAATATGCAAATGCACTATAAACAACTCATGAGTAAATACCACGCATACGCACAAACACTATTTAGAATTATCTTTATATTAATTATAAAAGAATAATAATTAATGATACGAAATAATATAACAAAAACGTATATAATTAGTAACTCAAATTACAAACCTAACAATAGGAATAATTGCTTGAATATCAAAATAGAAATACATTGCTCTAAGAATAACGAAACCAATGTGAATATACTAAAACAACCTAAACAAGACAAAACTGACCGATAAGATGACTATGTACTGAAAATATTTTGAGTTGAATAAATAAAGAGTAAGAATGTAATGCATATGTAGAATATCAAAATCATGAACTTATTAATGTATATCACTAAAAATATGAACAATATATTATAATCTAAAACATAAGTAAATAATAGATGGTATGACAGAAAAAACACACACATACACAATTTAGATATGCAAAAATATATTTAAACACAAGAAAATAATCTGAATATAAGATATGATATGTGATATATATGTGAAATCTAAAGTAACGCAAAACACTTAATAAACATGATTTGAACAATCGAAAATATATAAATAATGATTATGTTACTTATACATTTTTAATGAAAAACATACAATATAACATTATGTGTGATACATAAAATAATATAATAAATAATGCAGAAATTAATACAATCAAACGATACACGAGTCAAATCAAAGAAAACATAGTGTAAAAATAATAACACATAAAATAATGACCAGTACAAGGAAAGAGAAGTTATACAATGAGAGTTTAGTCGGGAAGTGACGAGATAAGAAACAGTGGTAAGTTCCGGAGTTAAAAAGTAATAAGGTAGGGATTAAGACATAATTCATCGAGATGCTAGGATAAGGGCTAACTATAGTCTTACGGATAAAATATGATATGCGTCTAAATTATTCATTATATTCTTACTGGTGCGAACTCGGGACGAGACCTGCATGGGCTACCAAAAAATCTGTCACGCCCCGACTTCCTAAAATACCAGGGAATCAGAATGTGAAGAAGATCACGACGTATTAGACTGAGGAAAAATAAGTACTACACCTTCTACTCAATCTAATACGCTAAGTGTCACGCAATATAAAGCAAAGGTATAGGTCCCCAATCACAGTAGTGAGAATGTAATAAACAACTGAGAACAAAAATGAGCCATATCACAAATAATATATCATCCGAGACACAATATTCGGGTCAACATACCCTTATACAAAACTATCCAATTGAATGTTGAAGAGATAAAAATACATCGATCAAAAGAAAATAGAAAGTGCTACAAAAGTAATATAGTGTCCATCAACAACTACAAAAGAGAAAATAACTAAGCTCCATTTTGTTCTTCTGTTCCATCTGGAAGACACTCCGGTTGGGAATACTCCGGCTCTAATGCATCAACATACTAGACCTGTTCATCCTCTAAATCTGACGTACACCAGAGAAAATAGGTGTATGCCAGCATGCATGGCACACGGTAAGACCCCACAAGGAAAATAAAAATGCTCGAATGCCTAATGTAAGAACAATTATAATAAATAGAAGCATGCAGCTGGAATACTAAAAACTAGATGAAATCCACTAATAGTATATAATAATCAAATGAATCCAAAAATCAACTAAGTAATAAAGTCATGCAACTAGCCGTCATATAATAGATCACTAGTTCATCAAGGTCATACAACCATATGAAATTAGTACTTAAAATCTATAACACGAGACGTAGTACGTCGAGCGAAATAATCCAAACAAGAAAACCCTCATGTATATACTATATATCTCAAATTGTAGATAATTAAATATTAATCCTAATCTATATATGAAAAGAATATAACTGGTCCATATCTCACAAGAATCCATAATTATCTAAGTAACGAGATCATGTAACTAGCCACCCTATAACAGGTCACTGGTTCGTAATCATCCACGGTGATAATAAAAAATTTTCTAATTGTAGATATCAAACAAAGCCTACCATAGGACACACAAGCATATTATTCTTATTTTACATGTTTTTTAAATTAGAGAATATATATATATATATATATATATATATATATATATATATATATATACATAATCAGGTTCCCATAAACCTGTTCGGGGCCCACACCTTCAAGTTAAGTATTGGCCCTTTGGCCCATGTATTATATAACTTGCGCTATCAGAAAAGCGCATGTGCCCGGTTATATACATGTTATATTCTCCATCCAATTCTCCTTTATAAACCCCATGTTTGTCAGTTTAATTTAAGTGACCGTGCATGAAATATTATGCACTAGCCACGGAGTTACCGAGATATCGATATCAAGGGAACTCGGAACTCCTCACATCGAGATATCGATGTCGAGTGAGTATAGTCATACTTTGAAGCACGCTTATAAATTATACTTTTAACATGAGTCGTCTTCATGTACAGTCTCTCCTATTGGATAACAACTAGGTAATAAAGAAACAAATTCCCCACAGTCATTCATCAAACAAATCCCACGCATGTAATAACGTATCGTCTATGCATGTAATTATAACAGATCTAAAATTCTAATAAATGATAATAAAAAATGGAAATTTGCACGTACTTAAATCATGACAAATATAAGAATTGAAACAAAACTAATCGAGAGTCGGGATCTTGCGCATAATTAATTTACGATAAATCTAAAATTGTACAAAATAATAAACGGGGAAATATGGATCTTGTCTACGAGGCCAAGGGGCCTGTGGATGAGACGATGATGATGGCGGAGCTCAGGGAGGAGCTCGGTGACAAGGGCTACAGCGGGGCGGTGAAGGGAGAGGAGGTTAGGGAGGAGTTCGATAGCGATGGCGTGACGACGCTGGCGGGGTCTGCGGGGTTGAAGCGGAGGAGAGGAGGCAGTTGAGAGGAAGGCGAGGCTGATATCGGGGGAGGAGGAGAGAGGCAGGGTGAGCAGATGGTGGACCTACGGTTTAAGACGGAGTTGGTGTGGGTAGAGGAGGAGGTCTGAGTGGGAGAGGCTGGGCAGAGGAGGCTGGGAGCTGGCGGGCTGGCGGTAGGCTACTGTCAGCGGGAGAGGGGAGAAGAGCTCAGAGGGTGCAGAGCTGAAGGTAGAGGAGACGACGGGCTGAGCAGCGAGCTACTGCGAGGACGGCAGGTCAGCAGTTTGGCGCGGATGGTCGGCGGCGCTGAGGTGGGGCAGGGACGCAAGGCTGATAGGGGAGGGAGGGAGGGAGGAAGGGGGAGGGAGAGAGAGAGAGAGAGAGAGAGAGAGAGAGAGAGAGAGAGGATGACGACTGGGTGGTAACGGAGAGAGAGGGAGGAGAAAGGGTATATATAGGTTAAGGTTAGGGTTTATAATTAAGAAATAATTAAGAAACTAATTAGGGAAAATTAAAAATAAATAGGAAATAATTATTATAATTAATAACTATACTGATAATAACAATAACAATAATAAACATATATTAATTTAAAAGCTTTCACCACAATAAGTTAATTTATAATCATCAAAATTATTAAATAAATATAAAATCGGATTTTTAAATGGTAAAAAATTCTAGAAAATTGAGAAAATATAAATACTCTTTTAAAAATAATAATCTAATATTTTAAAATACAAGAAAAATTATTTAAACTAGTATTGAAAATCCATGATCATTACAAGGAGTTTATCTCCTTAACTGCCTGGCCGATCATCTGATAGATGCTTACACCAACAAGCTGATGGGCGGCTAAATGATGTCCCAAAAGTTGCAAGTGCACAACCAATCAAATTATAGTATAAAAAGTTATCGATCCCACAAGGAAGGTGTTTGTAAAAAAATTATTAGAATTGGTTTTTATGTTGTGTGCATGACAATTAGGAGTAATGATAAATGTGATTGTGAAGAGATATGGGGAGTAAGACTGATTATGTGTAAATAAGCATAAAAGGTGATTGAGATTGGATGTGATAAAGAATAAATATAATCATAAGGAAAGAAAAATAAAGGAAATATAAATCAAGAAACAAATAAGAGAAAATCAAGAGCTAATGAAATATCAAGAAAGAAAAGGATTCAATTAAAGATATGTGGAATCTAGCATTGAATCCACTAGCTAATCTCAATTACAAAATATAAACTATTCTCTTTTTATTATATTTCACTTTAGATTTATTAAGCATAGACTATCAAACCATTTAAGGAAAGTATAACCTATCAAATTATAATCTAAGCAAAATTAAGATTCACGACAAGAACAACAACAAGATAGTAATTTTAGAATTCATAAGCATAACCTATCACTCAAGATAAGTATAGATTATCAAATTTTTCTTCTATCAAATTCTTCTACCAATTAGTTCTCTAGTTGATTATCCTATACATGATCATTTTAAGTGCAAGAGAATAATTCACATAATATAAAGAAAATTAGACTAGTTTCATATAATTCTAAAATTCCTACAAGAGTTAGTTCCACATATTAAAAAATAAAAGCAAGAAATAAAATAAAAGAATAAGAACTAATTACAAATAAGAGAAATAAAAATAAGAAAATTTACACTATGAACAAGAAATAAATCTAACTAAAAAGAAATAAAAATACAAGAAAATAAATCTACTCTACAAATTAAAATAAAAAACTAAGCTACAAAATAAATTGCAATAACTAAGCTATAAAATAAATTATAAGAATTAAATGCGAGAAAATAAAGACATGAAAGTAAATCTACACTACAAAACATTAATGTAAATCTAAACTACTAAGCAATAAGAAAAGAAATAAAAGAGAAAATAAAAAAACAAACCTCCAAATTAATTTTTCATCTTCATCTTCATCATCCAACAAAGAGAAGAAAAATATAAAGTGGTGAAAAAAATTATTTTATTAATTGTAATAAAAAGTTATAAATTTAGAAGGTCTTCTCAATTAAGAGTAACCCTCCTCTCCAAATAAAGATATAAAATTTTTTATAACTCTAACCCCTCACTCTCTACCCCTATTTATAGTAAACATTAATGAATGTGAACCATTGGATCAAACTTGGGCTCCAAGACAACAAAAATCAGTCATTGAAGTATTCTGCGCATTCTGGCATCGATGCAGGCATCGATGCCACCATCAATGCCGCCATTGATGCTCACTATTTCCAAAATCTAACATCACAGATGGCTTCGTCTTGTCGGGATATACGATTTTTATATATTATATGTTAAATTCCGCCTTCTGGATTGAGAGATATCGTTGTTTCTTTGCGGCCAACCATCTTGAATACATTTTCTTTTCATATTGGATTTTTTTTTATTTTCTCCGGATTCTACAAGCTACTCGACTTGATTCTAGGCTTAGGCTTTTTGGCTCTTACTTGTGTTCTTTATTTAATTCATGGGTTTTTATTGAGAGAAGAGATTTTGAGTTTTATTCTTGATTAACCAGCAATTAAAGATAAAAATAATTATTATGGTATATTTATTCATTAAAAATAGATAATGAGGGTATAAAATTATAATAAAAATATGATTATCAAATACCCCCACACCTAAACTTTTATTTGTCCTCTAGCAAAAAAAGAAATTAAAAATCCTAACTTACTTTCGCAGGAATCGCGGTTGTATACAACAAGCCTTTAAATCCCTAGGTTACCCTAGAGGATGAGTTGTAGTCTTGTGAGAGTTTACAGTGAATATACCCACACAATTAGGTCAACTTGCCAATTTAAAGAAGTTAGTAAATAACCAATTTTCTTTGATATATTTAGACATTCTAATTGAAGTTAGTTATTACTCAAGAAATGTTTTTATTTATAACTCTAAGTTAAATCTCCTAGAAAATATTTTCATTATAGCAATACAAAACCAAGTCAATCTTAAAAATTTAATTTAAAAGTTTTGAAAAGAACATGCTAACTCTTTATTTTAAATAGCTTTCAAGTCTCTTAATCAAAATTATTTTTCAAGACCATATATACAAATATATATATATATAAAAACATTTGTTAGTATATTTTTTTCACTCCTTATTCCTTGGTGATTTTTTTCTACTTTTTTGGGCTTTCTAAGTGACCATTTAACGAGTTTTGAACTAATGAATCCCAATCAAATTAGGTTTAGGTCATTAAGTATGGAAATACTCATTAGGCTTAATTACTCAGTCAACTTAGGCTTTATAAGATAGAATCACCTTGAATTCAATAGTCTTTTTCTTCTTTTCTTTTTGGTGCATATTTTCCGCACTCTTCTTTTCCATAGTCTTGAATTCAATAGTCTTTTTCTTCTTTTCTTTTTGGTGCCCATTTTCCGCACTCTTCTTTTTCATAGTTTTATATATATATATATATATATATATATATATATATAAATCAAGATTACTTGAAAAATTATTTTTAACTCTAAGTTAAGCATGCAAAAACTCCATTATTTTTTATTAAAAGTCTAAGTTAAGGCTTTAGTAAAGTATACTACTTTGAAAATTATTTCTTAAGAAATTTATTTAGAGTTATCATAAAAAGTAAACTTGAGTACATAACAAACTAAGGATTAGAAAATTTAAATATTATCAAATGAATCAAATTATTACTTAACTCTATTAATTTGGCAAGTGACAATATTTTTTTGATTTTTTTTAAGAAATAAAGAAGAGAAAGAAAGAAAAATTTATGGCAAAAATGCAAGAAAAAGGTAAAATAAAGAAGAAGAAATACTACTTTCCACCCCCACACCTAAATTTTTTCATTGTCCTTAATAAAAACTCTATGATGCACAAAGTAATGCAGATAAGAAGTAAAGTACTTATATTTGGTCGACTGACCTAGATGATAAAAATCTGCAATTACCTTTGGTCTGAGGAGGATGAAATAAAAAATTTATTCTTTTTTTATTTTTTATTTTTTCTCTTTTTTTACAACCGAACAAGAAACTCTCAAATGAGAGAAGAATAAATTCTTTTTTATTATTATGAAATAAAACAAAACAAACAATGTAGAATGAAGGGTTCAACATGAAGAGCTTGTATTCTACATTGAATCCTACCTTATTGCTGAAAATTCTCCCCCAGATTTTGAATAAATTTAAACTGATATAACCAATAATGTGCTGAAATTCCAAACATTAATTCCGAGGTGTTCAATAATTCTCACAATAATGTAAGGTATGTATTATTGGTGTCATGCATTTTGAATTTCTTAATGAGCTTAGATTCTTGATTTGTGAAAGTTTGTTTTCTAACAACCAAGTCTTTTTTAACAATTTCCTCAATCTCAAGGTTCATGGATGAGGTATGAAAATTTGGTTGTTGTTTATTTTCTAAGAATCTAAGTTCATCAAGAAAGAGTTCTTCAAAATTCAGTTTAAAGTAGCAAATGTTTAACACAATTTCCTTATTCTGACAAACCTGATCTGCTTTTTCTAATAACTCTAACTCCTCACCAAATATTTCCTCAAAACTAAAACCAGACTCATCTTTTTCTTTTTTTGGTCTTTCCTGATAACACATAACTTGAAGAACCGGTGGATTAGGATATGCCATGTCTTCAAATTGTAGCTCAAAATAGATTAAACGATTGATATTATCCCTAATCCCAGTTTGCATGCACCAAAAACAAATTCTTTTTCTAATTTTTTTAAGAAAAATAAAAGTTAGTTTTTATTTTTTGATAATGAGAAAAAAGGAAAAACCTAACCAAAAAAAATAAAAAACAATCACTTTGCAATCACTCTAAACTCTAGGGTTAAGCCTAACTCATCTAGACTAGCTCCTAACCAAAAACTCCTTAAGTGAAAAGATCAAAACATTACTCGATCAGTTAGCCAGGTAAGGATAGTACTAGAGGGTGATCAGAGATCAATTAAGTACCTTGTTCCTTACAAAGCGTTTTACACAACTCCTAAACCTTACCTTAGACACTAACTAATCTAAGAAAACTTGAACCGGTTCACTTAGGGATTTCTTGTTCCTTATTGAGCTCGAGTCCTTAGGGGCCAACGTCCAATGAGTTTTAAAAATGCTTGGGTTTGTGTAGTGAGAAATTAGTGATTTGTAGGCTAAGAAGAGGGTGGTGAAATCCCTCACCTTATTTTGATTAGAGGGTATTGCCCTTATGAATGTTTTCAAGTGTGTATCAAATACTTAAATCACTTGGGTGAATTCCTACTAACTATATGCAATGCAACCCTATGAATTAAAAACAATTACAAAAGAATGATAAAAAGAAAAACTTTTTTTAAGGTTAGGAATCAAACAAATATGAGAAGGGAGCTCTTGTTTGACTTTATTATCTTGTTAGTAATTATTCAAATGGAGGGTGAATGTTATTATGGTTGATAAATTTTTTTAGATACTAATTGTCGCTAATTGTGAGGAACTAACAAAAGGTGTGGAATTGAAAATATTAGGAAGAAAACTTACCACAAGCGAATATCCAAATCCTTAATTTCCAACCCTTGATCTTTAATCTCCAAGTAGTTCTTTCACAAGAAAACACACAAATTAAATAACCAAAATAATTAAAACCTACTTAGCACCTTCCCCGACAACAACGCCAAAAACTTGATGGGCGGCTAAATGATGTCCCAAAAGTTGCAAGTGCACAACCAATCAAGTTATAGTATAAAAAGTTATCGATCCCACGAGGAAGGTGTTTGTCAAAAAATATTAGAATCAGTTCTTATGTTGTGTGCGTGACAATTAGGAGTGATGATAAATGTAATTATGGAGAGATATGAGGAGTGAGAGTGATTATGTGTAAATAAGCATAAAAGGTGATTGAGAGTGGATGTGATAAAGAATAAATAAAATCATAAGGAAAGAAAAATAAAGAAAATAAAAATCAAGAAACAAATAAGAGAAAATCAAGAACTAAGAAAATATCAAGAAAGAAAAGTTGAAGGATTCAATTAAAGATATGTGGAATCAAGAATTGAATCCACTAGCTAATCTCAATTACAAAATACGAACCATTCTCTTTTTATCATATTTTACTTTAAATTTATTAAGCATAGACTATAAAACCATTTAAGAAAAGTATAACCTATCAAATTATCATCTAAGAAAAATTAAGATTCATGAAAAGAACAACAACAAGATAGTAATTCTAGAATTCATAAGCATAACCTATCAAATTACTCAAGATAAGCATAAATTATCAAAATTTTCTTCTACCAATTAGTTCTCTAGTTGATTATCCTATACATGATCATTTTAAGTGCAAGAAAATAATTCGCATAATATAAAGGAAATTAGACTAGTTTCATACAATTCTAAAATTCCTACAAGAGTTAGTTCCACATATTAAGAAATAAAAAGCAAGAAATGAAATAAAAGAATAAGAACTAATTACAAATAAGAGAAATAAAAATAAGGAAATTTACACTATGAACAAGAAATAAATCTAACTAAAAAGGAATAAAAATACAAGAAAATAAATCTACTCTACAAATTAAAATGAAAAACTAAGCTACAAAATAAATTTAAAAAACTAAGATACAAAATAAATTACAATAAGTAAGCTATAAAATAAATTTCGAGAATTAAATGCGATAAAATAAAGACATGAAAGTAAATCTACACAGATGGCTTCTTCTCGTAGAGATAGACGATTTTCATATATTATATGTTAAATTCCACCTTCCGGATTGAGAGATATCGTCGTTTCTTTGCGGCTAACCATCTTGAATATATTTTCTTTTCATATTGGATTTTTTTATTTTCTCCGGATTCTACAAGCTACTCGACTTGATTATGGGCTTGGGCTTTTTGGCTCTTTCTTGTGTTCTTCATTTAATTCATGTGCTTTTGTTGAGAGAAGAGATTTTAGGTTTTATTCTTGATTAACCTGCAATTAAAGATAAAAACAATTATTAGTGGTATATTTATTCATTAAAATAGTTAATGACGGTATAAAATTATAATAAAAATATGATTATCACAAGCCCTCTACAAAGGAAGTCTGGAATGCTCTGGAGGACCAATACAAGGATGAGGAGAAGTTGTCCAAGTCTCACCTCATTAACAAGTTTCTAGACTTCAAATTCAATGATAACACTAAGATTTTGCCTCAAGTCAAAGAGCTTGAAACGCTTGTTATGAAGCCAAATGATGAAAAGATCAATCTTTGTCAAACCTTCATTTCTGGTACAATTGTCAACAAGCTTTCTCTATTTTGTATGTCATTCTCCATGGATATTCGAAGAAGGAAAAGACATGTGACTCTGTCTGATTTGAAGAGGTTCATTCGGATCGAGGATGCGATTTGGACTCGCACGAAGAATGAGCTCATTACTAAGCAGAAGGCATCTGCTTATATGGTGGCAGCTAACTCTGAGAAGGGTACTAGTTCTAAGAAGAAGAGGAAGTCATTTAACAAAAAGAAGAACCAAAACTTGAAGAATCTAAATGTTCAAAAGAAAGATTTCAAGAAGAGCGAAAAATGCTTCAATTGTGAGAAGCAAGGATATTTTGCCAATGACTACAAAGCACCAAAGAAGGGAATAACACACGATGTTAATTAAGTTGACAATTGTATGGCTATGCTCTTTCAAGTGACAACTCTCAACAATATTTCTGGTTGGTGGTTAGACACATGTGCTATCTGTCATGTCTGCTCTAACAGATATTTGTTCTCTTCTTATGTTACTGCTAAAGAGAACGTATTAATAGCTGATTATTCTATGGTTCCTATTCTTAGAATTGGGACTATGGTGCTGACTCTCTGTTCAGGGAAGACTCTCACATTGAATGATGTAAAATATGTTCCATCAATTGCCAAAAACTTAGTCTCAAGAAGCCTACTGTGTGATGCAAGTATGAGGTTAGATTTTCAAGGAGGAAAGACTGTGTTATCTTTTAAGAAAATGTATTTTGGAAATACGTATCGTATTGATGGCATGTATAAGATTACTACTATCTACTCAATTCAGTTGTTAATGAAATATCCTCTTTTGCTTACTCCTCTATGTTATGGCATAATAGATAGATTAAGACATGTAAATTATAAAAACTATCTAGCATGAAGAAGTTAGAATTCTTTCCAAAATATGAGGGTAACAAATCGGAGAAGTATGAAGTTTGCACGCAAGCGAAACTGATAAGGAAGCACTTTCCAAGTGTCACAAGGAACACCAACCTATTGGATCTTATTCACTCAGATACTTGTGACTTCAAGAACTTAGTCACGCGAGGCGGCATGAAATACTTGATCACCTTCATTGATGATCATTCTCGCTTCTACCACGTCTATATGTTGAAATCTAAAGATGTAGCCGTCAGCAAGTTTATCGAGTTTCAGACTCATGTGGAGAAGCAGCTTGGACTTCAGGTGAAAAGACTCAAGAGCGACCGAGGAGGAGAGTATCGATCTAAGGAATCAGAAGCATACTTCAAGGAGCATAGAATCATTGCTGAAACTACTACTCCGTATTCTCCACAATCTAATGAAATTACAGAAAGGAAGAATCACACATTGATCGAGATTGTGAGTTTAATGCTAATCGCATCTGGTCTACCTGCTTGCTATTGGGGAGAAACTTTGTTGATGGTAAACTGGATTCTGAACAGAGTATCCTATTCCAAAACTGATAGTACACCTCATTAATTATGACTGGGATATCCAGATTATTTGGATATTCTCAAAGTGTGGGGGTGTCTCGCATATGTTCAAGTTCCAAACGTCAGAAGACCTAAGCTCAGACCAAAGGCTAACAAATGTGTGTTTCTTAGCTTTACTGAAGACAACGATGCTTACAGATTCCTGAACCTTGGAACCAACTCCATCATTGAAGCTCAGGATAAAGAATTCTTTGAGGATAAGTTTATCAAAGATAAATGTTTATTGCTTAAAAACATAGCGGAGAATGCTAGTACGTCAGATGCACCAGAGGAGCCAATTTTGTGAGAAACTAAAAGTGTTAATGATGAAGAAATTACCGAACCATCTTCCAAGCATGTCAGAAGACAGAAAAATTTTAGAGATGACTTCATCACCTATAATGTGGAAGAAGATCCACAGACTTTTAAAGAAGCAATGTAGTCAATAAATAATTTTTAGTGGAAAGAAGCTATAGATGATGAGATGGATTCATTGATCCAAAATCATACTTGGGAGCTGGTGGATGTAACTAAAAGTGCAAGGCCTATCAGCTGCAAGTGGATCTTTAAGAAAAAGCTTTGTCCTAATGGTACTATTAAGAAGTACAAAGCAAGACTGGTTGTGAAAGGATTCTGTCAGAAAGAAGGAATATATTTCTTTGATATCTATGTACCAATTTGCAGGATCATTACCATCAGAGTGCTTATCGTATGGGCATAGATAAAAAGGTTTTTCATACATCAGATGGATGTGAAGATTGCCTTTCTCAATGGAGATCTCACAGAAGAGATCTACATGAAGAAACCAGAAAGACTTGATGCTCCAGCTGGTAAAGTTTGTAAACTTGTTAAATCTATATATGGACTTAAGCAGGTACCGAAACTCTAGCATGAGAAGTTCGATAGGGTTGTTCACAACAATGGTATCAAGCAAGTGAATCTGACAAGTGCCTATACATCAAAGTCGTTGAAGAAAAGTGGTGGTTATTTGTCTCTATGTGAATGATATGCTCATCATCGGAACTGATTTGGAGATAGTAATATATACCAATAATTTTTTTCAGCATAGTTCAGCATGAAGGACATTGGAACTACGGACATGATTCTTAGAACCAAAATCATATACTCTGAAAAGGGTATTGGATTATCCCAATCTCATTATGTTAAGAACATGCTAAGAAAGTATGGCTACTATGACCTACCAGAACAGTCAGTGCTGTATGATTATAACAAAAAGCTTTGACCGAATACTGGAAGACCAGTAAAGTAGCTAAGGTATTCAAAGATCATTAGGAGTCTTATATATGCGATGAGATGCACAAGGGCAAACATAGCATTCATTGTAGGAATGCTTAGTAGGTTTACAAGTAATCCTGAAAAACTTCATTGGGATGCTGTTCAGAGATTGATGAGATACTTGAAAGGAAGTACAGGTCTGGGCCTATTCTATACTGGATATCTGGCTATAATCGAAGGCTATTCAGATGCGAGCTGGTGCTCAGAACTAGATGAGTACAGATCTATTAGAGGATTTGTCTTCACCACGGGTGGAGCTGCCGTCTCGTGGAAGTCTAAGAAGTAGACTATGACTGCACAATCATCGATGAAATATGAGTTCTTCACACTCTGTGCTGCAGGAGATGAAGCTGAATGGGTCAGTTATTTTCTTTGAGACCTTCCATTGATAGAATTGCAATGCACAATTACTATCTATTGTGATAATCAAGCGACGAGTGCTGTGGCAGCGAACTCGAAGTTCAATGGAAAAAAACGGACCATTCATCTGAAACATGGCTATTTGAGAGAACTCATTTGCCAAGGAGTCATCTCTGTGATTGACGTCCCATCTTCAGAGAATGTGGGTGATCCTTTGACTAAGGGTCTGAAAAAGGACATAGTCGAAAGGATGTATGTTGGAATAGGTCTCAAAGTTTTATTAGTTTTATAAATACTTACCATGTACATCAAGTTATTAGTTCAAAGCTTATGCTACTAACGATAAGATGACTGGTTCAAAAGGCAAGTAAGATTTACAAAGTTTGGTGAGTCTTACAAATACTTACCATTTACATCAAATTATTAGTTTAAATCTTACGCTACTAATGATGAGATGATTGGTTCAAAAGTTAAGTAAGATTTGCAAGTGAAATCCTATCATGGTAAAGATGATGGCTGTTAAGCCTTAATGAGTCCAAAACATTTTGGATGCGGGCTGTTGGATAAGTAACATGCCTAAAGGACTCACCGATGATACTATCATGTAAAGGGGATGACTGTTAAGCCTTAATGAGTCCAAAGCATTTTGGATGCGGGGTGTTAGATAGGAAACACGTCTAAAAGACTCACTTAGAATCCTATCATGAGAGAGGATGACTCATAAGCCTTAATAAGTTCAAAGCATCTTGGATGCGGGATGTTTGATAGGAAACATGCCTAAAGAACTCACCTATGCCTGGGTGAAGATTTGGCCATCTTCTATGATGTCTTGTAAAAAGATACCTAGAGCCCTAGTAGAAATCAGGACATGCACAGGGCCATAAATGTGCAAGGCTAAGGCAAAAGCAAAGACAAGTGTTGTTCAAAGTGAAAACTATCATAGATGAGTTTGATCTTGTGTGATCACTAGATTTTAGACATGTGCTAGTTCAAGTTTCTACGACACCATGCATCTATCTTTTATTAAGTTAGCCTAAGGGGGATTCAAGTCCTTACGACATCTACCTTATGCACAACGATTGAAACAACGACACCGTTACATGACACTAATTTAAACACTTGTGGGGGATTGTTGGATATTTTTAGTCAAATCCGCTTTCCAAAAATAAGTTTTCGAACTATATATTTATTAACTACTGGTATTTTTTAGAAATCCTTAGTAGCGTAGCGGAAAGTTAAAATTTTGATATCTCAAAGGTTCTGTGTTCGAGGCAAGCCGAGAATTGTTTTTATTTAATTAATCCTTCATTAGTTCTAATGGATCGTGGGTCATGGGTCGTGGACTCGTAGGCCATGGGTCATGGGGTCGTGGGCTCGTGAGCCAATGGACAGGGGATCGAGGCTAATCGGACTGAGGCGCTAAGTGACGCTTTGTTAGGCGCACTTTGCACTTCGTATGGAGACATCGGGGCTAGGTGGCACCACACAAGCTGCCTCGCAGGCTACTTTGCAGCATGTGGGTGAGCCTCGCTTTTGTAGCTCTGGCGAGCCTCGTGTTCGCAACTAGAGCGATCCTCGCGTTTGCATGAGGGTGCCACCCTCGCATTCACAAGAGGGAACGTGACTCTCACGTTTGCGCGAGGCTGGACGCGACCCTTGTGTTGCGTAGGATCGCGACCCTCGCGTTCAGACGTTACTACATGCAACAGTTATAGCATTTATGTTATTTGTCGTTACAAATATAATTGTCATAACTGCCATTATGTTTGTAACTGTCAAATTAAATATGGGTGACCTTTGAGCTGGTCTTAGAGGCCTATATATAGTGCCTCTTGGGGAGCTCTTAGATACAAGATATGAAAAAAGTGATATGAAAAATAGAGACGAAAATCTGTTTTGTGCTATTGTGTTGCTGCTGCAGAATCTGAAAGCGTGCAAGATTTAATATGTACCCGAAGGAACATAGCCCTGAACCGAAAGGTTGTTTAAGATCGAAAAATCTTTTGCATGAACTGAAAGGTTTTTAACTGAAAGATTGTTTAAGATCGAAAGATCTTTTGCCTGAACCAAAAGTTTTGAACCGAAAGGTTTTAAATCGAGGAGATCTTTGTCTGAACCGAAATATTTTGAACCGAAAGGTTTGATAGATTGAGGAGATCTTGACAGTAACTAGTTGGTAAACACCAGTGTACTGTATCGCTGTTCCTGGAAGCAGTTTGGCCTTGGGATCCTTGTACCGGAGTAGACCAAATATTGCTTTAAGCACAACGTTTCATAAACGCACAACAGTTAAACTTGAAAAAGTTTTAAAATACAGCACTTCAACTCTCTAACATATTTATCAGTTTTATTCCAGATTTAACCACAAGCGCCAACATTTACATCTCTTCTTGTTTAATGCATGATTTATTCCTTATTTCAATCTGTTTGAAATTTTGTTGATGCAATCCAAGCGTAGAAAAGAAAAGAAAATACGAATGTGATTTATATTACAAAACAGGAAAATAGTCATAGTTGCAACACTATAGTTGGAAATTAACTTTGAAGATGAAATTAGAACTAGGCTTTGTCATTGAGAGCAAAAGACAAGAACAAAGAAATTTCATCATGTCTATGAAAGCAAAGCTAAGATCTACGTCTGACCTATATACCTCATTTCAGTTAGTGTCATCTTTTTTGATGTAGGAGTATATGAAAAGATTTTGAATCACATCTCAGTACCTAATAAAGTATAAGAAAAAAAATTTCTTGCAAAATGAATTGATAGCTCCTCTTATTTTGAAGAAAGAGAGAAAGTTGCTCTTATTTTTATATATACTATCATCATCTGCCTATTGTTTTGTTTCCACTATGTGAGCATTCCATTAATCCAAACAATCTCCACAAATTCAGTAACCAATCATATTGCACAAGCAACTTGATCAAATAAGGAAACCAAACACAACAAATGCCAACTTGTTTTTTTTACCCAGTTCTACTTGCAAGGCAATGAGTGGAAAAATTATGGTATTTCTATTGTACAATCAAAGGGAAAGGAGTTTTTCCATGAGGTTTGCCTAACTTTTTTGTCAGCAGAGAACAAGGGAGAGGGCAGAGCATTTCTCCCTTTTGGACCCCATTTCCACCTTTGCACACGACTCCTCCTTTCCCCATGTTGATCTTACTAGAGAGTTTTAAAAAAGGAGGAGGGCCCATGAAAGGGAGTAGATAAATAAGATGAATACATTATATATATAAATATATATATATATATATATATATATTGAGAGAAAGACTAGACAAATGAGACTAAAGTTCAACAACTTAACTAGGATTGAGGAGGATTAGCTTTGTTATAGAGATCGCCTTATCTCCTATAAAAGAGATTGGTAGATTGGTTATGGTGTCTCCATCCAATTTGATTTAAAGGTTGAGAGAATATTTAATCCTCGATTATGGATGCTGATCAGATATAAAGAAATACACTTCTTAAAATAAATTGACGACGAAAATAGAGATCTCCTACTACATTCTAGGGTAGAGGTAAATAGTCTTCAAAAATAGTATGCAGTTCTATTTTCAAAATGGTACATTTGAGGGACATGTGCATGATCATAGAGCAATTAATGTACCAAATAATGATCAAACTGGTTCATATCTTTATGTTTCTCTATATATCATCGAACATTTAGGTAGAGGTTGGCAGATATCACCAACAATGGCCATGCAAATGGGAGGAGGTGCATTGTTGATTCCTTGTTTCAGTTAGAATTAATGAGGAATTTATAAGGGTCCATGCAAAAAGTGACTAACTAATTCTTTGTTTTTGTACAAACTGCACTAGATGGTAGTAGAGCAGGGAACATGCACATTGGAGTGTGCTCAGATGAAAGATTCATTTGCCAAACATATCATGTTCTTTATCAAAGTTGTACAAATAATTAATTTATTTTGATTTTTGAAATAAGATTATAAGACAGATAAGTTGATGTGTACGTATACATTGTTTGGTTTATTATAAAGCTAAAAATTTTAAAAATACAGAATCTATCTATACTACTATATAATGATCCAAGTGAGGGCAATCCAAAAGATTGATGAGTGGTGGACAATGCCCACTTTCCCACTATAATTGAAAGGGTAAAAACATAATTTGACAAAAAAGATTTTGTCCCTTTATTCTAGAATATTCTATCCATATTTTACCATAAACATAGATAATGCCTATACAATTGAATATTCACTTTTTCTCTTTGTTATTTCTAGAAAATTTTAATCAATATTTTTTCATAAAACATAGGTAAAGTCTATATAAATAAAAGTCTACATAATTATATAAAGTTTAATCTAATCTAATACTATTATAAAAGTGTGTTGCCATGTTAAAACATTTCTTCCAAAAATACCCTCCGAAACACATACATGCATACATCTCTAGCACATCCATACATCCATACATGCATACATTAAGATATATACATACTTAATTTTTCATAACCTCCCCATTTATTAGAATCAAATTTTTATTTAACCACCCACTAATAACATTCCCCCACTAAGTCTTGACATTACACACTAATAATGAAAAATGTTACAACTATTCATCTTCCAAAAATCACTATAAATTACTATTATAACATTCCCCCACTAAGTCTTGACATTATACACTAATAAGAAAAACGTTACAACTATTCATCTTCCATAAATCACTAAAAATTACTATAGAACCTTATCAAATTCTCTAACCAAAATTCTAACTTCTAATCGAAATTTATTCATATTGAAAAGTAAGGAGACATAACTACAACACTTACAAACCGTAAGAAGTGTGAGTGTTTCAATGGTAACATCACTGGTGGAGTACAATCGAATTGAATGAGGAGATGGTAATGGAAGCATCGATGTAATAATTTAGAGAGCAGAGAAAAAACTAGCGAAGGCGATAAAGAAGGCGGTCGTGTATTTTATCAAAATCTGCAGCTATTTCAGGCATAAACTAATTAGTTTTTCCCCCTTCCATCTTCGTATATGTTTTTGCCTTAGCATGTAAATTGATTTCCATCTCCTAGACATGTTTGTAAATATGCTAAATTGTTTGTATAGTTTGGTTGAATCTCTTAATACATTATGCTTATTCTCGGGATAAAGAAAGATTTGTCCATGACAATGCATTATAAGTGTAATTGCTTTCACTCTATATGTGTGAAGGGTTAATTTTCGTTCTATGGTCACTAAGGTAATACATTAATATTATTGGGTTATAAAGGACAAATATAAAGTGCATGAAGATCAATTTAGAAAATGATATAGTTAGTTGGTCCTAAGGATGCTTATAGAATGGAGTACTACTACAATTTTAAGAGTATTATGATTTTTCTGCTATTAATCTACTACTTGAGTAAAAAGTTATAATATATATTGATATCACATTAATATATAATATTTATATAAATTATTAAATATGTGCAATTATCAAATATACTATGAGGAAAAAGTTATTTATTTACCAATTCAAATAAATAAATATATAACATAACATTACAGTAATATGAAAAGACGTCAACTTTTCATTAACCGTTTCTTAAGCCCCCCCCGCCCCCCCTCAATAAGAAACTCATGCATGAAGGGTTACCCATTTCTCCATTAACCATCTGTAAATTGCATTATTATAACAAATAGAGAAAATTATACATAATTCCCTCTTCTATATCTTGAGTTACACTAAATCAGCCTCAATATACTAGCACTTAATACACTTGAAATGTAATTTTAAAGATATAAATTGCAAGTATCAAATATAAATTGGGGGACTCTAAGAGCTAATAATAAACTAGAGGAGGTTTAATAATTTTTAGAAAGATAATTTCAAAATGACATCCCTCTCTCTCATGTAAATGTACTTGAGTTTCTTGCTTTACAAGTAGTTTATATTTTATAATAGAAACATGTGTAAACTAATTTTCTATGCA
>BQKN01001090.1:147846-173603 GCA_022839385.1 Asparagus kiusianus
TAGCGCTTCTTCTTTTTCTCATGGAAACTTGATTGAGGTGTATTTCAATCGCAAATTTAGGGTTTCTTGAGATGGGCAACAAGTGTGTGGAATTGGAAGAAGAAAGAAAAAAGATTGAATTTGAAAACAAAATACTTAAAAAGATGGGAATTTTCAACGAAGAAAGATATGCAAAGGAATATGATGAGAGATAAATGTTGTAGCTTCTTGAAGCTTTTTTATATATTTTTTAGTTGTGATGTCTTTGTTTACGAAAGAGTTTAGGAGGAATGAGAAATACAGATCAATGTAATTTTGGTTGTGATGATTTGTAATTTTTCTAATGGAAATGTAATTGAAATCTATTGATATCAATATACTTTTCCTGATGAAATAAATTTTATTTAAAATGGGTTAATATGAATGCTTGGTGAAATTATTTTTAAGCTTGTACGGAAATTTTCTTAGCTTCGTAAAAATTTTCTTTTCTAGAGGGAGAGATGATTTCTTTAGACCATAGATTTTAAGGCTAGGGATGAAGACCACATCATCATACGATAAGAGCTCTTTGGTTTTTTAATTTTAATTTTCATGTTTTATTTAGGTGGGCCCTATGCTAACTCTAAAAAGGTCACGTGTAAAGCACGTGAGCTTTCATGAGGGCATTCCTAGAATTTGAGAGAAAATATAAAGTTAGGTGGTTCATTGGTTAAAAAAAAGATAAGTAGTAGACAGTTTAGGGATAAATTGGTAACATAAGATAATTTCTATGAATTGACCCTAAATATAAGGTGGTTTCCAGAAAAAACCCCTAAATTATATGTAAAACGCATAAGGAAAAAATATTCAAAACATATCATGAGTCAACCAAATTAACAATTATCCATTCTATCTGTCATAATTCCCTAAAAAGGTTAGTGATAATTTGAATGAAGCAAGTTCTTTTTGTTTTAAGCAACCTAAATTGATAATTGTACGGTTGCTTGATGCTCCCCCAGAAATTGTAATTGTCCTAGAACAATCATTTTTTATCCATCCTGTAATATATAGAATGCAAGACACTTATTACATATATTGTGGAACATCACCTAGAAGCATAATTATTTTTTCATATAATAAATAATTCTTTAAACTGAAAATGTGGGTAGCTAATAATATTTATAGTGGGAATGAACTTTTTTACATGATATTTGGACGGCTTATAATTTATATGTTCAAAAACGCAGCGTTACGAGGACAAAGTAATTTTTTTTGCTATTTTTATTAAGTAGTGTCAGTAGATACTTTAAAATGGTACTTTTATATCATTAAAAAAATATATGATTAAAAATTGAGATAATCTTAGGTTTAATTGCACTTAAACACCTGATAGTTTCAACTGTTCTGCAAGTGTACACCCTACAGTTGTATATGGCATGGCTGCACTTAAATATCCTAAACTTTTTAAATTTTATACTTTAATACAATTGACTATGCAAATGTAAGGATTTCTTCCTCAAAATTCTCATTGTGATAGTCACATGCTAATTAATTGTAGAATATTTTAACTTTTATTTTTTCGTTAAATCTACTGTTAAACCTATTAAAATCCTATTATAAACTTATACTAATTCTAGTTTAAAATAGTATTTTAATAGGTTTAATAGTAAATTTAACTAATATTAATGGTTAAAATATTATAAAACTAATATACGAGTGTCGCATGAAAATTTTCAGATGAAATTCTTAAGCTTGCAAAGTTGAGGGGGCGATAAAGTGAACATCTTAGAAACTTTAGGGTGCAACCAAGTATAACAAGGGATATACATGTACAAAGGCATAAATATCCTCTTCACAACCCAGAAAAATAGTGGAGGGGCCACAATATTATCACAAACACTTCTTCTTTAATGGATGGTTAAAATTTTTCTTTGAGTGCAAATCATGGAGGATAGTTGGATATTAGATTTAGAATGAGTGCCAATCAGTCACTAGATAATCAATAGTTGTGATAAGAAATAGTGACATATTCACTCTTTTTAATAGCGGAGATAATTCAAATTCAAAAAAGATGTGGAACTATACTGTATTTAAGTGCAATTAAGCTATAATCTCGTTGGTGTATAATAGAATATATGTGTCCAGCGCACTGTGATTCATATAAAAAAGAGAACACTTTTATTTACTATTTTTAGTAACAAAGTACGTGAAACTACATCTAAATATATACTTTTTAAAATTTAAAAAAAATTAAAATTACAGTGCCAGAGTAATTACTCCCAAGGAGTTTTTTTTAAAAAAGATCATTTTTACTAAATAATTAACAAAACCGACATTTTTACTAATTATTTAGCAAAAAAAGGAGTTTTTAGAAAAAACTCCCTTGCTCCTAAATACACGTCAATCCATTTTCCCTTTGGCCCCAAAAATTTCGTGGCTTTTACCTTTATGTCTTGTTTGATACGCGGGAATGGACTCAGATAAGAATGGAATGGAAGAATGAATGGAGTGGAATTAATATGAGAATGGAATAATCATTCACATTCTCACGTTTGGGTGTAATTTATAAAATAAAGTGGGAATAGACGTATTTTAAAATTGTATATTTTATTGATTCTTATTTAAGTGAGAATGCCAATTCCCTATCATTTCATTGAGAATGTTCATTCCCACGTTAAATGGGAATTGATGAGAAGTGGGAATGAGCATTCCAACTTCAAAAAAGATGGTGTGTTTGGTAGGAAGGAATGAGAAGTGAGAATGACTATTTATTCCACCATACTCTCGCGCATCAAACGAGGCCTTAAAGAAATATATCAATTAGTCAATGACACGTGTTCTTCTCCGGTTGGCCTCCTTGAATCCGTCGTTTGCCCTTTTCCATTGACTTTGGCTTCGATAAATAACCCTTTATTCTCTTTTCCACGCCCACTGAAAATTCATCCCCAAATCTCAAAAAAGCCCTAAAATTTTCCATTCTCTTCAATCCAAGCCCAGAAGAATCCTATCCGATCTCTCTAAATTAGGTTAAAATTGGAGCGATTAGGATTTCAATCTGAAGAGCATCGGCCATGCCTTCGATGGTCGGCGGTCGCCTCCTCTTGGTTCGAGCCATTGCGATGGAGCTCCTCCCCCTCGAGATCTCGTTCAATGAAAGTAGTAGTAATAGTAGTAGTAATCGTTTTAAAAAGCTAGAGAAATGGAATCGTCGTGGTAATCTCAGCTAATTCTTTGCCCTAGATTCGTTCTTTTTGCTCTTCGTTTTGTTCTTTGAGATCTCTGTTGCTTTTTCTCTGAGAAAGGAGGGATTTTGACGGATTGTGCGTTCTTGGAGCAGTCAGATCTTGATTGAGGTAATAGATCTTGAAGCAGTTGAGATTCATCGTGTAGTTTAATTTTTTTTTTTTGCATAATTTGTCAAGAGTTGTAGAGTTTAGCTATTTATTTATTTTATATTGTGTTAATTCTAACTGTTAAAGTCAATTTCTTGCGTAGAACATTGCAGCTTCTATTTGTGAAATGAAATGAATTACTACTGTAGATCTTAGGGTTTTGATGTTGGTGATTATGTCATGGAATATTTATCATTTTTGTGATACCATAGTATGTAAATCAGGGAGAACATTTTACCTTACTGTATATGAGTTGTATTTCTTTAGCAATAAGCACTTGATATATTATTGATGTATCGATTGAATTGGATCTATTAAATGGATTTATGTGCTTGCAGTGTTTTAAATGTCGGATGTCGGGTTCATGTCGGTCGGTCAAAATTCATGTCGGATAGCGGAAATCGGGGGACATGAAAAATATCGGATTGCCATATCGGATAGGTTGATATAATATCCTCTTTGTTAAATGCTAACAACAATTATATTCTGATTTAATTTAGATAGCCTACGGTCGATTGCTGTCTGAGAAGAAAGGCTATCGTAAAATAGACCTCTTTCTGTAGGCTTATAACCTTTCTTGTTTTTTTTGTTTGACATGGAAGAAGATTATGAGAGAGATGAAAAAGAGATTGAGAGAGAGAGACTGAAAAAGAGATAAATTGAGAGTTGAGAGAGAGAGCCCGGGGGGACTGAAAAAGAGGATACCGAGAGAAAGAGACTGAGTGAGAGAGAGAAAGAAGGACTGAGAGAATGAGAGGGAAAGAGATACATACCTCCTTGCTCTGCTTGACTGAGAGAATGAGAGGGTTTCTTGAACTTGAAGCTGAAAGAGAGAGAGAGAGAGAGAGAGAGAGAGAGAGAGTTAGATGAAGCTTCTGAGAAATAAAGAGAGAAATATATATATTTGTCATTACCTTTGTTCCAGGGACGAAGAAGAAGATGATGGGTTCAACAGCTCCAGGGACGAAGAAATGGAGAAAGGGGAGGCGGAAACAAGATTTGCGGCTGACTTGGGAAAAAAACCCTAAAGAAAAGTTAAATGAGCTTATTAGGTCGGGTTGGGTTTTTGAAACTTGACCCAATAAGCTTAAAACCGTTTTTTCTAAAATTTGGCCAATTTTTCTTGGCTGCAATGGTGCCCGACATACCCGATTTTTTCCGACATGTCCCGGACATGACCTCAGAAACGCAATACACATTACAATCAAGGATTTCGTGACGGCTAGGGTATCAAACCGTCATATCGGCCGTCATGTCCGGCCGATATTTAAAACGTTTTGTGCTTGATGTATGGATCAAATTAGATATAAGACTTGGTTTATTTCCTAGTGCCACCTATTTTGATGGAGTTTTAATAAATATTTCAAAATTTCAAACAGTTGAAGTCTTCTAAAGTAAACATAAGTTGATCATTAACATCAAGGGGGTAGTAAAAAATGAGTATATTAATTGATTTGATGAAGATGTGGGATAAACAATGTATTCTAAAGAGAATAACCTATCTCTCTACTTAATTTGAGATAGGTAAACATCGGATTAATCCAGTTCGTGTGGATGTAAAAAGTTTCTAGGTTGTACGAACTACCAAGATAAAGTACATGTCTGAAATTTTAAATTTAGGCCAATTATAGTAAGCAAGAGTAGTTCCTAATTGAAATTTAATTTGAAAAGGAAAAAAATTAATGAACTCTCTTGGTTACACAAGAGAACCACATAGTCCTTCACTCTTTCAAAAGTCACTAGTAAACCTTTCCAGTGATTTTAAAAGCGCTCTGAGGCGCGCGCCTCGGGAGCAAAGCGCTGCGGTGCGGCGGTGTAGCGCCACGCATGAGGTGCGGGGCGCTACGCTTACGCGAAGCGCGCGCCTCATCAGCGCCCCGCAGCGCTTCAGAAGACAACCAAGGCGATCGCCTTGAGTTCAACAGATGTGGGTTGGTTTTAAACAGGCTATCGGGTACAAACCCGACTCAATATTACACCCAAGGTCCCAAATCGGTCTCACCTCTTCGATTTTTACCGCTGCAAAGAAAATTAGGGCTTCTATCTTCACCTCTGCAAAGAAGAATTAGGGCTTCCTTCTCCTGCGGCGGCGAGCAGAGGACGACGAGCTTCCGGCAAAAGAGTGGAGGACGACGAACAACCGACGACGAGAAGAACGCGGCGAGCTTCCGGCGGTGATCGAAGGTTTGTTTCCCGACTTTTTTCATTTCTTTTTGTTTGTCGTTTTTTTTCTTTCTCTGTTCGATTTTCTCTCCTCTTCGCTTTTTTTTTTCCTTTTCTCTCCCCGCTTCGTTTCTTTTCTTTTCTTTCTCTGATCGAAACTTCGGTCTCACTCTCAGTCTCACCTCTTTGCCTTTTTTTTATTCTCACGTGAACTTAACAGCTCTGTTTCTTTTTTTATTTTCTTTTTTTCTTCATTTATCTCTGTTAAGAGCTCAATGGTGTTCGGGTAGTTGGTAATAAACTGATTTTTAATGTTTACTACTTTAATGAATAGTTAGTACTTAATAACTTGAGTTAATGATTTGAGGTAGTGAGCTAAGAATTTAGATTTGACTGTTTGACAGCAATTTGGCGAGTAGAGAAGTTTTGTTCAAACATTGTGTTGAGTCAGTTGACTGTTAAGATGGGGTTAATCAAATGATTGTTTGACTGTAGAAATACTAACTAACTTATAAATGTTTGACTGTAGAAATGCTAACTAACTTACAATTATTTACAAAGAGATTTACGGACTAATTCCTTGCTTCTTATTAATACATATTACATATCATGATATCAATCATAATTGTTGAAAATGTGATACTATTTGATTTCTTGTGCGAGACTGTGAGTATTGATTCTTGCTATTTGCACTAGGTGTAGTGCTACACTGCTATTAGTTGACTTGAAAGTTAAAACTTGATTCGCCATTTATAACGTGTAAAGAAGGAAAATAAAAATATAGTTGTTAGTGTCATGCAATATATTAGTATGAAAGTTTAAAAATATAGTTGTTAGTGTCATGCAATAGAAATTTCACAAATATTTATTATTTTCATGCATCTTGTATATCTCAAAAAATTTATGGTCAGGAGTGCGCCTCGCTTCGCTCGGGCGCACGCATCACATTACGCCTTGCGCATGTACGCGTAAACTGACTTTGCGCCCCGCATTGCGCCTCGCGCATTGAAAACACTGAACCTTTCTTCTAACAAGTATCACATAATCTCTCCGTAAATCTAAGATCGTAGGCCTTTTTATACATTTAGAGATTGTAGACCTTTTTGATGCATGTATGCTGTCCTTACTGGTTTATTTTTATACGTTAGTATTACCGTAATGAACACATGGATAGCCTTTTAAAAAGTGGGAGATAGTTCAGTATCCACAAAGTTTTAGCACTTTTTTGGAGGTTAAAGGGAAAGAACTCAATCAAAACCATTTTGTTTTTCCAATGAAAGCATTTGGTATGTGAGAAGTGAAAGTACCCTAGAGGGGGGTTGAATAGGGTAATTGCTAATCTAATCCGATTTCGATGCCAAATTAAAACTTATAAAGCAATTATCCTAACAATATGATATAAAATGAAATATGCAAGGATAAGCAAGAGACAATAGGCAATGTAAACAACATGCACAAGATATAAAGAGAAATAGTACGCCAAAACACAATCGCAAGCACAAGATATGATCACGGAGTTCGGTTAACTCTCGATCTATGTCTCCGCTCCCATCTCGAGGAGATCTCCACTATATCTCAAAATCTACACAAACAGTTTTCAAAGATCACCGATAACTTTTTCAATGGACACGATGTCAATCACACAAGCCACACTTCTCTAAATGTTGGACTATCAGTGTTAACTTCCTTAAGTGTATATATTTACAACCTCTTCCTATGCTTTACAATCAATCCACTCCTTTTGGAATCAACCCCGGTCTCTCCCAACCACTCCTTTAAGTGTTCTTGTGTATTACAACGTGTTTAACAATAAGTGCGGATAAGAGTTTTGTTCTCTAAACAAGTGAGAACGAAATATAAAGCTTTCTCAACGAATTACTCTCACCACCCAATTATACTAGATGTGGAATACTAAAGCTCAAGCGGGTGTGTATAGTCAATGAGTAAAATAAAATCAAACTTAAAACAATCTAGCATAAATATATGAGAATCAAAATATTATTTAGCTAGAGAAAGAGTTTAGAAAACTTCTCAAAAACAAAGAGATTTAGAGAATTGAGGATGAACGCCTCAAACACGAAATTGCGATCTTTCTATTTGTAAAACTATTTTTACATAAACAAACACATTTCAACTTTCTCAAAACTCTTGAAACAAATTGGCAAAAACTTTGTTATACTTCCATAGTCCTTTTACAAATAAGTCTTGAGGGCTATTTATAGCCTCTTACAGTAACAGTAATTAGTTTCAGTCGACTGGTCACTGTTCGGTCGACTGACTCTATTGGTCGGTTGACTGATCGATTGACAAAACTAATGCTGTAAAAACTACTTTTGGCAAGTCGACTAAAAAGTTTTATCAGTCAACTGAAAAGATTGTTCGGTCTATTGATCCAAGCATTCGGTTGACTGAAAAACTGATACAACAGATACTTGAATTTTGCTAAAAAGTTGATTTTCTAAATTCGTTTTAAAATAGTAAAACAACTCTAAAAATAGTAAAACTTGAGAAAATATTTATACATATGAAAATAAACATGTTGGAAGAGAAATTTTTAAAATAGCATTTCTCATTTGTGAAAACTCGCTATTTTGCAAAACGGTTAAAAATACGAGATCGTTAAATATGTTATTCTCATGAAATCATTCCAAACAAGTTTTGAAATACTTTTAAGTGGATTCATAGACGTTTCAAAAGACATAAAATAGTATCATACTATCATTAAGTCTATAATCTAAAACATGTTATTTTCTTAAAAAGACGTATAATGCGATAAAACGAAATATTGTGTATGTGTATGATTTGAGCTTTAAGTATGAACACATAAAGTAAACACCTAACCAAAGCAGGTAATCTTCATTTAGCTCGATCTTGGTAGCGAGGATGAAGCGATGGTGTATCTTTGACTTGAATGGCATCGCGCTTCATTTCGATTTCCTCCAACCTCTATTGAATGTCATCGTTAACGTGCAATTCCATCCAACCTCCAACAAGACGCTTGTCTAGAATACCTAGCAAGCAAACACAAATACTAGGAGGCGGTGTTAGGAATTGTTTGTTAATCATAAAAAAAGATTAATCAATAAGCTCATAAACATGAGACCTAACAAGAAGTCTTCGTTGCTAGCATCATATATTTGTTAGGTCGTCAATCCCATAAGTTGCTTGAAGAAATATATTTGCTTCTACAACATAATAGCCTTTTGCACTTTTGTGAAGCTTAATTTACAAATCTTCCTGCTCTATCACTTGTTGTTTTTCTGACCCGTCTTATAGCACAGAAATTTAACATTGTTTTTAATATTTCTAGAATCGGAATTACTTGCCCTCCGATATTTTCCTACTACCTAAAGAAATCTGTTAATAGCAACATTTTCATATATGTGGCATCTTGTCTTTAAGCAAAATATTTCATTGCACTGACTTGTGGTGGTCTAATCTCTTGGCAGGTTTAATCACTGCTGTCCTTGAATGGGTAGTTCCACATCTTGTAATGAGTCGGTTTCTTCAAGTATTGGCTCTAGGCTGTGTTTAGACAGTCTTAATTGTGAAGAATCACTGGTAAAACATGAGAAATCCTCTTATGTCAATGAAGAGGATGGGAAGGTAATATTTCTAGAGGATCTCGACAGTTCCACTGGCGAGGAGTCAGATGAGGATTTCAAAGATTCAGTTGTCAAAGAACTTGGTATTTCACTGTGGCAAACTCTACATGTTCATGAACCTCCAGAACCTTTAGTTGTCAGGAATCCAACATCAAATCCGGGATATAAAAGTGAAGAATTGAAGGCCAGCACTCTTTCTTTTGACACAGATGTGCGGGAGGGTTTAAGCAAGCATGCAACGGTTCCATGTGCAGAACCATTGCAGTCATATGTTGTCAATTTTGATGCAGAATATGGATTATCGTGCATGACTGTACATAATGACAACTCCTCAGAAGCTGACGAACTTGCATTTGTGCAGCCACTGCCTGTAAGTATAAATTGATTAGTCTTTAATAAAGATCAGGATGCGTTGGTTTTATTTAGTATTTCTCAAATAGTATTAGTAGAAAGGAAACTTCTAATTAACTAATATAGATATAAGAAATTTTGTCTCATACCCTAGTTCAAAAAATTATTGCTGACTTTGTCCTAAGATATTAACAACTATTTTTGTTTTTCTCCACTTTGTCTTCAGATGACTAAAATGCCCATACCGGCCCTAAAAGGCAGCCGTGCACAACATGGAATTTGTCTGGACAAAAAACTCACTGTAAAATGGGCACCTGAGGTTTATGACCCGCCTGTTTCCTCTTCATCTCACACTGTAAAAGGCCACCATCGCCATCACCACCATCACCGTTCTAAGGCGAAGAAAGATCATCACAGTCACAAGTACAGCAGGGGGAAGTCATCCAAGAGCAATGTGCCTGAGAGGAAGCATTCATCACATAGGAGAAGCAGTACAAGCAGCCTAACAGATCCCCGTATCTTGAGGTATCTTTTAAAAATAGTTCCATCTTATGGTTAATTTCACAAAACCCTGTGAACTTTGGCAGGACTTGCACATGACCTCCTGAACTTTTATACATCAGAACACTGAACTTTTGAGCGTCTCACGAAGCCCCCTGAAGTCTATAAACAGTTTTCTCAACAGGACCCCTACATGTAATTTGCAAATAAGTAAAATGTCACTAAGAGGAATGTACTCCCCCAAATTGAAGATCTTTTCTGTCAAGGAGATTTCACTTATTTGTCAATATTATTCCGTTGAGAAAAGTCTAAATTTCAGCGGATATTGTGAGGTACCCTAAAGTTCAGGGGAATTCTGTGAGATAAAAAATTTCAGGGTTTATGTGCAGAACTCCCAAAATTCAGGGCTTTTTTTTGGGTGAAATCAACCTGTCTTATTGTTGAGACATTTCTTTAGAATCTTGTTCCTTGTAGCTAATGTTGATACCTTCAGGTCTAGTAGGCCACAGCCAATGTTGAATAGTTGCGGTCAGTCAAAGGTTGAGCCCCTGGACCTAGCAGTCGGTAACCATGCAGGCATTATGTATGGTGGAAGCAGCCGTTATATGGAGTTGCTTGCTCCTGTGAAACTTACCTCTTTCTGAGGCCTCCTGAATGGATAGCGGAAATTTGGAGGCAATCATGTTAGCTGGTACGGACAAACTTGAAGCCAACATTTTTGAGTATCAGGTTATTTGCTACTATAGAAACAAAGCTGCTGGTTTTGTTAATATTTTTGTCGTCGTAATTGTTTGAAAACTGGAAAAACAATTGTTCCTTGTTGGTATATTTACTGTATGCTGAGTGAAATTCAGACTTCTAAAATTGGTGAATGATATTGCCAAATTGTTGGTTTGCTTGTGCATTCTCTCGTCTGTATCTTTGTCCAGCTATTTGTGTTTTCCTTAGTGTACTTCATCTTGAATTACATTGAATCTCTTTGTTTACTGGTATCTTCTATATTTAACTTGCAAAACTTTGTGCCTATAATATCCAATTCATCCAGAAACAAATTATTGGAAATGCAAGCAAGACCAAGCAACGTCCAGAAGAAATGCAATCCAACATCAACAGGAGATGCTAGAAAGTTATATATATTCACCCACATAAAAGTTTTAAGCCAACATGTATAAAAACGACTCTAAAGAAACTATAGCTTGGATCCTATCGATCCACTGGCAGACTGAATGCCCCAGAAAGAATGCAGATGCAAAGACCTCAAAGGAAATGGTTTTCTGTTTCATGAAAGGAAATGGTTTTCTGTTTCATGACAGAAAACAGAAACCAAACTTTCGTCGGAGGTAACATAACGGGATTCCTACTCTATGCCCTCATCCAGAGCCACAGCATTCATCCAAACCAGAATCCAACGAGTAGGAGAAATTGACAGATTAAAATGGGTAGAAAAAGGAAATGAATGTTACTGGATGAAATTACTAGCTCACAGCCCAAGAGTCTGCCTTCATGGTTATAATTTGTTCTAGAAAATCCGATTCAAATAAGAAACACACGAACAAATTTGCGTGAGCATCCGTTTAGTCCTGCATTGACTACAAGTACGAAGATTTGGAAGTCAATACATGCCTTTCCATAAATTTTAAAAATTTATTAGATGCAGTTCAGTTGATTTATTGCCAAATTTCAATTATGGAAATCAACATGTATATATGACAAGTTTGACAAAGCGTCAGTATCTAGCGTTAGATTCAGGGTGGAAACCGAGAATTATTTATGGTATTCACTTGTAATGATTAGATGAGGATTACCTTCATTACCTTCTTAGAATGAATGTATTTAATTCCAAGATTACCCTTTAAATTTTACTGATCTTAATCTGGTTAAAGACTATATTACCCACTTTTCCACTTCATATTTCACGCTCCTGTTAATTATGCGAATGTTTTTCTATTATTATTTTTTGAACCAAAGAAGCCAGATTCTTGAAAATTTATTTTTATGTTATACCGTAAAAACATGGGAATAATTTTTTTTAATTGAGAATTTGATCACATTGAAATTTATTCAAATTGTTGCAGTTTCTGATCTTTTCTTATTTTCTAGGGTGTGACTGATAATTCCAATTATGAGCTGCAACATATGTAATATTTTAGGTGTTAACTAAGTTGCTATTTTTGGTTTAAGTGTCATTTCTTAGGGTTAGGGTTAGGTTGGACACAAGAAACCATTTATGGTAAGTCAATTGTAACGCTTTTCTCCTAGTCATTGACAGATTGGTAGTAATTATTTGGCACATATTAAACAATAACTTCCCATAAATAAGCCAAAGTCATCCAGATTTCTGATGGATGTACTTAGTTAATCCCAAAATTACCTTTTAGATTTTACTTCACAGTAAGTACTTTGGCTACAGACTAGACCACCCCCCTTCGCTTCCTCTTTCGCCCACTTGCATATTTCTGAATTTAATGAATATTTTTAATTTTATTTTTTGATTAGAAATATATTTTACATATGTTTTACTTTTAAATGAGCAATGTTGGCTAGGGATACTCTTTTGCTAAGGCAATTCCGATGGAGACCCTAAATGGAGATTTTATCAATTGTCCCTTCATTTCCTTTTAGGATGAGTTTATTGAAAAAGTTTTCATTATTGTAATGTTAGAAAATATTACATATTATCATCTTTACATAATCTTTTTCTATTCACGTCGATAACATAAATTCTTTCTCAGTAAAATACACGTGTCATGCATGCATGCGCGTGGACGTAGATGGACTCATGCAAAGCGCATCGATCAAGTTAATATCACGTCCATGAATTCTCGGATATATTTTTATCGATCTTAATCCTTAATATACTCTCTTTAATCATCATAACAGCAAAGCAAAATTGCTTTCAGTCTCCTGGATTCTAGAAGTCATGCTTCCCCTCTTCCGGAAAAAAAGTCAAAATACTTTTAACCCCCTGACCTGATTTTCATTTAACATCAATGTTCTCACAAACAGGTTTTAATCTCAACTCCATTAATCTAATTGTTGTCACGGGCAGTTTTTAATCTTCAGATTCATGCTTCTTTATTCCTCCCATAGTTAAGAGCAGTTTTTGTTGTTTTGTTAAGAGGAAAAAAAATATTTCTATATCAAACATAAGGTATCTATTTGCAAATAGAATGACTTTCAGCCATTTTCAGACTGTTATGTTGTATATATTTACTTTAAAAAAAAGGCTAAAACCCCAGATCAAAAGTGCATATTTGAAAACCACATTCCCTCCTAATTTTCTTTACTTATGACATTTTACTAATTTATATATATCTTTTGTATATAGCCATCTCAATTACATTATATAATCCAGTAATACATAAAATTGAACTTTCAAGTGCAATGTAAGTACCATTTCTCTGGGTAACTCTCCAAAGAAAAAAGGGATACAATGGGAAAGAAAAAACTTAGAACAAAGTCAAAGGGTTTATGACATCCACAACCATAGATTTGTTACCAAAATAGTAGGGATAGTGCCTATATATATGCTCATTGCTCATACACACTCTCTCAACAAGAAAGAGAGAAATAGTAAACAGCTTCTCTCTTCCCTTATACAAATTACACAAGAAAAAGGTTCATCTCCCTTCTATTCTCTTGCACAAAGAGTTCTTTCTTTCTTCTTATGCTAATCCCTTCTATTCATCTCCCTTCTATTCTCTTGCACAAAGAGTTCTTTCTTTCTTCTTATGCTAATCCCTTCTATTCTCTTGCACAAAGAGTTCTTTCTTTCTTCTTATGCTAAATTATTGTTTCATCTCCTTTCTCCTCTAACCTCTCTCTGAGAGGAGCTCAGTCTGATTCTTTACAGAAAATAGTCTTGTTTTCAATGTAACAATCCGTTTGCTTCATTGATGGTTTGATTCTACTTGGAGAGATCCTTATGGGGTTTTCTCTAAGATGGTTTTTAGATTTTTTAAAAGTATTTTTAATTTGTTTGGGTTGTGGATTAGCTTCTATGTGAAGCATTGTTGTCTAGTTATGATTTCAAGATTTTGTTCCTCATGTGAGAGATCCTTGTGTGTTTGTCTCTGAGGGCCATTTTTATAATTTCTTTTTATAGTGGACTGTAGATTAAGCCAACTATGAAACTCTAATGACAGATGAAGAGGGTTTCTTAGTTATGATCTTTTTCCATCTTTACCTTACTCTTCTTCATATGATCTTCCTCTTTTATTATTTTCAGTTTGCTTATTATCCATTTATTTACCTCTCCTCTCTCTCTCTCTCTCTCTCTCTCTCTCTCTCTCTCTCTCTCTCATACTGAGTTTGTGAAGCTAGCTAGGCTTGATCAGATCTAAATCATAATGGTGGGAGTGAAATAAAGTGCTTAATTTGACAGTATGCTGATTTTTGCTTAATTTTCACAAACATCTAGTTCATCATAAGTTTCATTTTGTTTTGAGGTATTCTGAGTAACTTGTTTTGGGTTTTTTAAAAACAGTTTTACATTTGAAGTTTCGTGCGCTTGCATATCCTTCCATTTTTGTTTTATGATCTCATAAAATTAGATTAGCATCTTGTAGTTAGCTCTTGTTCAAAAACTATCTATCCTTGGCATCTTTTAATCTTTGCTTATCACATCAAGCTCCACAATCAATCATCATGTTCTTCTTTAATGTGGTGTTTTTTTAATAAACTTTTTAGTTTACTTAAAGTTCCTGTTTACTTTTTTTGGGGTTTTTTTTGTTGTTTTGGGGGGGGGCATTATAGATTACATTCTATTTCAAATATTGCAATCTTATGTTTTCAAGTATGATCCTCCTTTTCAAGATTCCTATGGGTTTATTTCTGAGGGGATTTCACCATATCTTCTTCTTAATTAACTGCATGCATATGAAATCTTGTTTTTCTAACAATGTTTAAGGGCTATACATTAACTGCTAAACTCTAATTAATGACAGATAAATTAAGTGGTTTCTTCCATAAATCCTAATACTGAGAGAGAAAAAAAGTGTTTCTGTAGTGAATGGAGACTTTTACTACCAGCACCATGCCCTCCTTCATCATGAAATTTTATTTTTATTTCAGGCTTTTCAATTGTTTAACAGTTAAATTTCGCGCGCTTCTGCCATATCTTCCATTTTTATTTGATGTTCTCTTTTTACTCAGTCACCATCCTATATATAGCTAGTTTAAAACCTGTGAATTCAAGTATTCTGATCTTTAATTGATATAATTTCTTAACATGAAGATCATAATCATCTTATTACTAATATAGTCATAAAAAGTATTATCATTATTATTATTTGTGATCAATCATAAAAATTTATAAATTTTATCGGTCCTATTTTCATTCCATTTTTATTTCCAATCTAAAATGTTTATCACACACTTGCATTCATAAGTATTCCATATTTTTTCCTTATGTTCTTTGATAACTTGACCGCTTTATAATATTGTAGTTTGCTAAATGTGTATTAATTATAACTAGCTCTAAACTTGACCCCCTAATATCAGTATCCCTCAACAGTATATCCCCTTAGTCAATGTCATGTAAATAATCTGATCTTATAATGATGTTCTTTTCCTTGATTACTGTCATTCATAGAAAATTAATAGAGTGTTAAACCAAAATCATTTTAAATACTGTTTTACTTTATTTCTTCTCATATTTAAGAGATTATAATAAAAGGGATAAAATACCTCTTTTCATTTTTTAACTACTTGATATTTATTACTGTCTTCTAGCAAATATATTCTCATTCCAGATATAGCGAACAACTAACAAAGATTGGCTAGTGTAAGAATATTATCATTATTTTCATTTGGTCTTTAGTACCATTTTCTTCAACAATTTTCACAATAGGGTTAGTGCCATCTTAATTATTCATTATCTTCATTTACTTTAACTTATAACAGAAAAATGGTTCCTGGTTAATTTTATTTTACAGATTCCTTCTTGCTAACAATCATGCACTTCAATTTTCTCAAACATTTATTTTGTTGTGTTCTTATTTTATATTCCATATTAAGCAATTCATCTTGAGGATAGAATTTCAACATGCTTAGATTTGCTTAATATATGTGAACTACAGGAATCTCACTTTTCTAACAAATAGTCCTGTATTTTGGCTATAATATGTATAGCATGATGTATTAGTCAAACATATAGCAGACACTCAAAAATGAGAAAAGTGCTCTATAAAGAATTGTCTTGAGTTTAAGACTGTCTGTGAAATATATTTACCTCCTTTATGAAGTTAGAAATTGTATATGCTAAATCCTGAAACTAGATCTCTTGTTCTTTAGTTAAAGATAACTAACACAGACAAACCTCTAACCGAAAACATCAAAAAGTCACTCTGGAAACATATTGAGAAAATTCTTGAATTTTTTAAAGGATTTTCTGTTAATTTGTTAAATTTCTACTATTTGCTGCCACCTTTTCATGAAAATTATAGTGCTAGGTTTTCCATGTGGTTTATTATGTCGTCTATTCCATGAAAATTACATGACATTGCTATTTGATTTTATCAAATTTTAAAAATATGGTCTTCTGTTACCTCTAGTAGATGCAGTAATAAAAAAAGAACAAATTGTCTTAAGGTTTATAGTTATGCTTATGAATTGGAGCCTGCCAATGAGTGTTTTTATATCTTTATCCGAATGTTGCACAATTTGTATTTTGATACATAAATATGTTTATCCTCCCCTATCTCTAGCCTAATACATAAATATGTTTATCTTAATGATGTTTCCTTTGCATTTTAATTGCAGGAGTGGCTCTTAACTGCCTTTGTGATTCTCATCCTTTTTCATTGGACAAGCTGAACTTAAACTAGGCAAGTCTCTCTAGCAATCTTTTTCTTGTATTTCTTTGTAATATTCATCATTTTATGTTTTCTGATATTTGTTGGATTTTATGGTGTAGTATATATTCTCTCTAATGTACTACAATTTAAAAAATACATATGGTATTTCAAAATGGAGAGACATGCATATATGCACAAAGACTTGTTCTCACATGCACTCTAACTATAGGAAAGCTTTAAACAATATTTTAAACATGGTGAAACAGTTCATTATTATTATTTTTGACAGAAGTGAAACAGTTCATTATCACTTTGTATTTTTCTTATATAAATATAATGGAAATATAAATTATAGGATCTATGCTATTTTGTATGATAAACATTGGATTTGTTATATACCAGTTAGGGTTTTCTTTATTGCGGTCATGCATCTTGTTATTTGTCTCCTAGTTAGGTAATATACTTTGTACTACTCCTTGGTTTGGTACTTTCAAATTTTCATAAATTGGATGAAATGCTCATAAGGTTTTTAAAATGGATATTTTGTTTTAATCCACCCTTCGTCATAAATCAAATCAAATTAAATTACCACTATGACTTATGGATTCAGACCTGTCTATATTAGCCTTTAAGGTGTTGAACTGTAGGAATAGGAATAAATGTCTGATATCAATGTTATAAAGCATCTCTCTTCTTTGCTTGATGCTTCTCTTTATAATGCGGCTCACCTACCGAAAAATCAAAATTTATTTTCCTTCAGATGTGTGTCATCATATGCTCGTATATGTTATAGCTTAATTTTCATACATAAAAATATAGCTTGCGCCTACTTTTCATGTGTTCATCATATTATTTGATTAAGATTTTCTCAGTAACTTTTGCAAAGAAAGGACTCAAAAATCTACAGTCTGCTCACATGCATATCTGCACCTTAATGTTGCACAATTTATCTTTTCACTATGTTCAGAAAAACATCATCCCCATATGCATCACTTGTCTACTATGACTATGAATTAATTGCTGGAGCATAATTTCAAGGTTAGTACTGAAACTGGCATATTTGTAGAAATACATTAATTTTGATTTAATTGCAGGAATCATTTTAAACATTGATCTTTCTGCATTCATGGAACCAACTGATCATTATCCGCATATTATCCGGGTCTCTGATGATGATGACGATAATAATGAAGATAATGAAGAGCCAAGCCATCTTCGGTCCCTCAAACGAAAACTGTCCGAAGAATTGATTCAGGCTTTGGTTTTAAAAGAAGGCCAACAAAGCCAAAGCCAAAACATTGATAAAGGAAAATCAGTTGCTTCAGTATCTGGCGCTAGTCCTCATGATGATAAATTAAATTTTTGCATACTGCACTCCGACGAGCTTGCTATCTTATCCACCAACGATCCAATCTTCATGTCAAACATAGAACAAAAGACCAAAACCTCCTTTCATGAAATGTTCGATGATTTCAGAGACACGGCACTCTCAACTATTCTCTCTTCTTTGATACTCGAATGCAGGCCTCAGAAAAAACCATACACTTTAGGAGAAGAAGGAAAGCCAACATGGTGGCCCACAACAAGTTCAGAGTGGTGGGTTGAGTTAGGCTTCCCTACAACTGAAGGGGAGCCTCAATTCCAAAGGCCACAAATGCTCATGAAGGTATGGAAAATTGCGCTTCTGGTTTCGATAATCAATCATCTGTCTCCAAAAGCTGTGTGCAAGATTGTTCGAGAGTCTGTGACTTTACAAGGGAAAATGTCTACGAAGGAGAAGTTCATTTTATCAATTGTGTTGCACATTTTAAACAATTTGAAGATTGAGAGCCCTAGTAGTTCCGCTGAGAAAACGATAAGTGATGTTAATATCAATGGAAATGAGTCTCAGACGCAAGAAATCAATTCTGGTCCTCTTCTTGAAGTGAAGGAAGAGATACAGACAGAAGAAAATGCAGTAGACGCAAAATCCAGCGACAATCGGGTGATATTGAGCAAAGGAAATAATGGTGTCCTTAAGCGCAAGGCAACAGATAAGAACACTCTAATGCTTACGTCGATGAAAGGGAAGCGTGAGGTATTATTAGCACTACCTGCATTTACGAAAGAGAGAAAATCAAGCTTATCTCAAGAAAAGGATTCAAAAATTGATCAAGTACCCGCTACATCGACTCTAATGCTTGTTCCAGGACAAATGCAAAAGGATCAGAGCCAGTCTCGATCGTTTCAGGCTAATCCAAACAGCATTGGTACAAGTTCAGGTTCTTTTTTTGAGAATAGTCAGAAGAATACTGCCCTGGTTAACAACTACACAAATGCATCTGAACAGCCTGTTACAGGTGTAGGAATGGCTACTAGAAGTTCAGGAACTGGATATCAAGCTATTTCAAGCATGAGAACGAATGAAGACCTTTTTTCATACCAAAGAAATAGGTATTTGCAAGCTAATGCACATGGAACGAAGTCAATTAATGGTAGTCCTTCGAACTGGGGCAATCTGGTGGTTCCTTCGACGTATCAAAATGCTCAGAATGTGAGCTTCTACCGAGAATCTGAACCTCTACCAAGAAGAGGAATCCTGGGATTTCCTCAACAAAATTCCATAACGACTAACAATAGCTGGCAAAGATTTAGAATGGAAAATGAAGGGCGGACTTTTTTCACCCCAGATATCAGAAATCTGCAGGTTTACTCTAATCTTATGAGCTCAAGCATGAGTCCTTCTTATGATCATAATCGATCTGCATCAAATATGAACTGTGGAGTGAATCAAGAAAACCCTACAGGTATAAATGAGTTACAACATCCTTAAACTTTCGTAAAAAATGATTCGAGTACTCATAAAACTCTTGTCTCAATTGATCACAGGACCTCTTGTGAATCAAGATCAGCTTTCATTTTCTGATCAAATCAGCTATAGCCAAGAAACTTCTGATGGTATAAATGAATAAAGAAATTCAAAAATTTTCAGAAAAAAATGATGCAAGTACTTTAGAACTTTTCTCAAATGATTGCAGGTCCTCGTATGAATCAAGGCCAGGTTTCATTTTCTGATCAAATCAACTATAGCCCACAGGCGTATAATCAAGGTGGTGTTTTTGACAATAATCAGTTGAGTGATACAAATGACAATCAAGACCTGATGTCTATCGTACATTCTGCCACAGGTATGGACGAGAAAGGATCCTGAGCTTTCTCAAAAATGATGCAAATACTGATCAAATTTTTTCTCAAATGCTTTCAGGACTTTTGGGGAATCAAGGCCAGGCTGCAGTCTCCGATCAAATCTACGATAACCAAGATGTCAATAATCCTAATTTTATGAACTCAGGCTCAGATGTTGCTAACGATTATTTTCAGCTGAACTCATATGATAATCAAGACCTGATGACAATCGTGAAGGAAAGCGCTGCAAGGTTCATGAATTCTCGAAGGAACCAAACTATCCTGCCAGAATCATCATCTTCAGGTACAACTAAAAACCAAACCTTCCTCCTTAGAAATAGATTATCTCATCGATTAACACAAAAATATCGTCTCAAATGATTGCAGGAGTGAATGAAAGGAGCCTGACTTCGTCTGTGCAGGATACAGTGACAAGGGCTCCAATGCAGCAGCTGGATAATTTGATGAACACGGAACTTCTTGATTTTTCGGAGTTTCAGGATTACTTTCATCAAGAGTCTGATAATGTAGGACCTGATCATGGTGTCCTTGATCATTATAAAAGAACAAATTAGTCTTAAAAATAAAATTTGATGTCTCATTATTTTCCTTTGTTGTTGTAACAGTAGTGAGAATAGAGTGTAACATCAGACTGTCATCGGTGATACATCGGAATATGATAAGCAGGGGCGGATCTATATACAGTCCAGGGGGGTCCACGCCCCGCCCCCCCCCCCCCAAAAAAAAAAAAAAAAAAAATTGGGATCCGCCCCTAGCCACTTGCATCCAACTTTGCTCTTTTCTACATAAATTTGAGAAGTTTTAGTTATAAAAAATTGGATGATGCTTATTTGAATATTTTCTACATAATTTTTGTCTTCCTTTTTTAAAATATTTTGTAGATATTGACGTTGGCTATTCTACTTGTTTTGTTTGGGTTATGGTGTTGGGAGAAACCCCTATGCCGAGATCCAACCAAATAGCCGAAAGAGATAAACCAACACACCAACAAGAGCACAAACACAATCAACACCAGATTTTACGTGGTTCAGCGAGATGCCTACGTCCACGGGGCAAGGAGGGGGGAGTTTTCACTATTAGAAATCAAAAGGAACAAACTAGGGTTACAAACCTCTCATAAACCCTCAACAAATCAACTCTCAATCTCTCCAATTGCTCCTAGAATAGAAGCCCAAAGAAAACTCCTTTCAACAGTTCAAAGCACTTGCCTTACAAACCCCAGAATCAAGTTTGGGTATTTATAGAAAACCCAAACGAAACGGGTCTGGAAAATAGATCCAACCCAAACCGCTTCGGCGGTCGACCACGGTGGTCGACTGCGATCCATCGCGGTCGACCGCTGCGATCGACCGCCCTCAATCCAGAACAGCCCTAATGGTCCAGAGACTTCTACGGTCGACCGCGGCAGTCGATCGCCCACAGAACAAAAACTTCTACGGTCGACCGTCACGGTCGACTGCCACCAATTCTGACGCCCAATAAGTCTCGTGCACGAACGCGGTCGACCGTCAAACTGTCTGCCTGAATTCTGTCATTTCTACAAATCTCCACCTCAGCGAAGATTCTTCCAAACTGAGCCGACACCAACCAAACCAATGCCTCGCTTGTTGCATCCAGTACGTCATGGCAACGGACTCATGACAACGGACCCCATCCACAACATGTCGAGACCCAAACGGGAGTGCGAACACTCACCCCAAAACAACTGTGTTTACTCACCAAATCGGCTGCATCATAACTGACTGCCTACGTATCCTCTCCAAGGAATCAAGCCTTCACGTAGTTCACCCAATGGCCTCCAAAGGCCCTCAATGCAAAAGAAGAGTCTTCAACTCTTCACCAATACCAACATCCAATGCGCGACTGATAGCATCACCAATGACCCCATACTGAAACGATCCAAACACCTCCACCTGAGGTGAACCAATGACCATATCCAAGCTATATCCACCAGCTGCACACGAATCTACCAACTCATCATCTGCATCCTGAACAATCTGATCCCCAAACTGTGTCACCTCAGCCGGAATCCCAACTAATGCAAAATGACCTGGAGTATGTGGAATAAGCTCCATCCGATGTGGAGTAGCATCAACCTCCACCCGCTGCGATATCCCTCTGATCTGTTCAATACTCTCTACCTGCTAAGAGTCCAAAGTGACAAACCTGCTCAGACCAAACTCAAAAACTCCTAACTGATAGCCGAATGAACTCCTGAATCCTAAATACGCAATCGAATCCAGTCTCACATCAACAATGTGACCAAGTGCTGGGTAGCCAAATATCTGACGCCGACCAAAATCTGAAGCAGCTCCACCAGATCTAACAACTCTACACGCAGCAGTCGGCAACCTCATAAGATAGCCCAATCGTGTCAAAGCCCGAATACCAAATCCATTGCTCGACAACCAACGCCGATTCTCCTCCAGAAAAGAACGGCTCACTAAATCCGTCATCTCATCACGTCGCCCCACTGTCTCCTCTCCTCTGAAGTGTCTCCACTGCCATGAGCTCGGCACCAATGCACGAAAGAACCCCTACTAGAACTAGCATGACGGGTAACATTTCTGCCCATACACCTCCTCCAACTGTTACGGACTACTAGGGCTTCAGACCAACGGGACTTGGTTGCAACCCATATATACCTAGTACAACCCTCAACATAGAAAACAAAATAGCGATTACTCCCACTGATACCTCCATGGAAGGCCCCCCAATGTCTGACTGAACACCTCCAATAAGACCCCTCGATCGATGGATAGAAGTGCTAAACTCCACCTCGGTCTCCTCGCTCATCCCAATGTGCTCACAGGTCTTCAATCTGCAGGTCATAGCACTCCTCAACAATCTGTGCACGGCATAACCAATAATATATCCCAGCACCAAACAATGCCACAGTCTAGCCAAAGAAGTCGTCAGCGCTCTATCAATCACCGTGCTCCCAAGCAGATAATACAAGTTACTCCTCTTGACGTCCTTCATCACAATCATGGACCCCGATGTGACCTTCAAGCGAGAATCCGTCAAGGTCACCCTATAGCCTGCTGCCTCTAATACCCCAAGTGAAATGATGTTCTTCCTCAGTTGAGGAACAAATCTCACATCAACCAACTCCCGAACCATCCCGTCACTCGTTCTAATCCGAACGGTACCAATACCACCAATAGGGCATCTGTGATCATAACCCATAAGAACAGCGTCTCCTCTTTCCAACTCCTGAAAGCTGGAGAACCAATCCCTCCTAGGGCATATGTGATAAGTGGCACCCGAATCCAACATCTACTCGGTAAAGTCGGCAACACCAACTGACGAAAGAGCTGGGCATGAATAGCCTAAAGAATCTGAATCTGAAATGTCACCCCTAGCCTTGGCAACATTCACCTCTGAAGCTTGAACAGCTTTCCCCTTATTCTTCACGGCTTGTAATTTTGGGCATTCGGCTTTCTAATGTCTATCTTCTCTATAAAAGGCACACTGATTCCTGCCAACTGCAGGATGCCCCCCTCTAGACTGCGACCTCCTACCACGGTTTGAACTTCTAGTTTTTGCAACTAATACCCCCGCAACCAGCTCAATGGAAGTCTTATTGTCCTTCTTTCGAAGTTGATAGTTCACAAGGGCTGTGGTGACCTCACTATACAAAAGAGATGCCTTCCTATTAATAAGAGTGAGGACGAATGTCTCATATTCCTCGTCGGGCAAGGAACTCAATAACAACAATGCCTTGTCTTCATCTTCAACTATAACAT
Organism: Asparagus kiusianus; assembly: GCA_022839385.1. NCBI lineage: Eukaryota > Viridiplantae > Streptophyta > Magnoliopsida > Asparagales > Asparagaceae > Asparagus > Asparagus kiusianus. Next base: position 171,549 of record BQKN01001090.1, read on the forward strand.
CTACATTCGCCAAATCTGCAAGTAGCTTCGTATAGTGGTTCATGTGATCACTAATGGATGTCCCATTCTTCAATTGGAAGCGATAAAGCCTCCTCTTCAAATGCAAACGATTTTCGATGCTCTTCGTCAAATATTTGCCCTCTAAGACCTCCCAAATCTTCTTTGCTGAAGTTTCATTCATCACATCATATTTTAGATATTGGGTAAGGCAAGACCTAATCACACCATACGCCGTTCTATTTATTTTATTCCAAACCTTTTCATCCATGTTATCCGGTTTCCCGTCCAACTCTAACGTATCTTCCAGATTTTGTGCATTTAGCACATCCATGACTTCATATCGCCAAAGTCCAAAATTATTTGTGCCGTTGAACTTTTACACATCTATTTTCATAGAATGTATATTCAAACTTTGGACGGCCTTCACACTAGAAGAACCCTCCCTACTTTTATCTTTTTTAGCCATATATCTCAAAGCACCCAAACTATTGCGGAACAAATAGGAAATAGATCCAACTTGAAAAAGATAGAAACTTTACCACAAAGATCCAATCTTTATCACCAATTGAAGCTCTAGATGAACTTCCCAACTGATCTACACCTCCAAAAAAGCCCAAGCGTTGCCCGGAGCTCTGATACCAATTGTTGGGGAGAAACCCCTATGCCGAGATCTAACCAAATAGCCGAAAGAGATAAACCAACATACCAACAAGAGCACAAACACAATCAACACCAGATTTTACGTGGTTCGACGAGATGCCTACGTCCACGGGGCAAGGAGGGGAGAGTTTTCACTATTAGAAATCAAGAGGAACAAACTAGGGTTACAAATCTCTCATAAACCCTCAACAAATCAACTCTCAATCTCTCCAATTGCTCCTAGAATAGAAGCCCAAAGAAAACTCCTTTCAACAGCTCAAAACACTTGCCTTACAAACCCCAGAATCGAGTTTGGGTATTTATAGAAAACCTAAACGAAACGGGTCTGGAAAACAGACCCAGCTCAAACCGCTTTGGCGGTCGACTGCCCTCAATCCAGAACAACCCCAATGATCCAGAGACTTCTGCGGTCGACCGCGGCAGTCGACCGCCCACAGAACAGAAACTTTTACAGTCGACCGCCACCAATCCTGACGCCCAGTAAGTCTCGTGCACGAACGCGGTCGACCGCCAAACTGTCTGCCTGAATCTTGCCATTTCTACATATGGTGTATCTCTTGTGAATAAAATTACGCGGCCCCCCAGAACTGAAATCCTAGATCCGCCTTTAATGATAAGTCCAAGATTGTTATGTATTAAAAGATATCGTATTATTTGTTGCCTTGAATAAACGTGGCCAGATTCAATGTGTCAGTTAAATATGGTATCTTACTTAAGACTTTCCTTTATTGGATGTTTCCTTTTCTGTAAGAGTTTCCTTTCATAGAGATTCTACAAAGTGTATAAATACGTGCATCAGCCGGCATGTAATGCAGTTCAGAGTCAAGAAAACCACAGATTTTCTAAGGATCTCCTTCCTCCCGACAAATCGGAGGTAATGATTCAAAATCTTTTAGGTTTTATTTTAGGGTCATAGGGTTTCTTTTGTTAGAGATTTCCGTAAAATTTTGGAGTTAAAGAGTTCGTCTGAAGTTTATTTTGGGATTAAGTTTATTGAGTAGTTTGTTTTTCCTTTTTGTACATTTGATGTGAGACACTTATGATGGAATTGGTAGTTTTTAAACTAGTAAGAGGATATTTCCTTTGGCCTCTAAATTTGCTTATATAGTAATTAAAAACCTTTGAAGTTCTTTTTTTTTTTTGAAGGATTTAAGGGTCTCTCTTTTTTTTCAGTAATGTGGTCTAGTACCTTGTTGTCATTTTTTAAGGACCAAAAAGAAAAAAAAAACACCTGACAAAACAGAAAACTGATGGAGGTAAAAAGTACAAAAAATAGTTTTCAGTCAAGAATTATGCTCAGATAGAAGTTGTAACTAGCTATCCTGATGATCTAAAAGTACCCACTTGAGTATTAGAAACCGGATATTGCTTTCGTATTTTCTCATCTCGAGCAAT
>BQKN01001090.1:176490-192042 GCA_022839385.1 Asparagus kiusianus
AGAATTCATTAAGGCAAAATTGCCTTTTCTTTAAAAATATCCAACAGAAATAATCTCAAGTTCTTCTTCTTCTTCTTATTCTTCTTTTTCCTTTTTCCTTTTTCTTGTTCTTTTTTTAATCAAAATTATAATTTTTCAAGAGATGTTTTTATTCCTTTTCTTTTTTTTTTCTTTCTCCCTTTAAAAAAACTTACATATTTAAGAAATATTACACATGTTATGATGACAAGCGGGCAACAAGCTGCGCCGCTAATCCTTTCTGAATTGCAAAACCCAACCTACGAAACACATACTCAGCGGATCCTGCTGTCGCTACACTCTTATTCATGAATTTATGTACCCTCCTGAGAAACTTCACCGCATCAGCTGCAAGAAAACCAAACGTATCGAAAGCGAACGGGATAAAATTGTGGTGGTTGTCCTTGCAAGCTTGATCATGTTTGCCCACCTTTGCCTTTGCTGCTCTATCCGCTGCATGTCCAACCTTGAACTCTCCATTACCAAACCCCACCAACGGAGATACCCCTGTGAGATCAACACAAGCGTGCTTTCCCCCACTCTAACTGTAGACAAGAACGTCTGCCGGCCTTAGAGTAGATCTAGCCTCTCCAGGAGGAGTGAGGAAGTTGATCAGCGCTTCCTTCCTTTTCTTTTTCTTTTTCTTTTTTGGTTTCTCAACTGATGATTATAACCGGAACCAAAGCAATTTACTTCGAGCCCCTATAGCGTTGGGTAGATTTCACATAACCCCTAAAGTATGACCCATTCTGAGATGACTCCCTAAACTTTAACGTCCGGGGCTTGACATAAAACTGCCATGCCAAACATCTGCAATTTTTTCAACATACCCTCTACCGACAAAATGGGGGCTTTCTGAAACTTCATCAAAAGTATGGGGTTTTCTGGAAAGAATGTTTTGGAAATAATGTTGAAAATTTTGGATAAAAGAGGTATATGTTGAAAATAAACTTGCAACTATTTAGGGGCTTCTGTCACACGCCCAAAAGTTAGGGAATCAGACAAATCTATTAATAGGGTAAATTACACTAAACTCCCATGAACTTTTAAAAAGCACACTTTCAAAAGTCGCACTCAACACCCATAACTTCTGCAGAAAATACCCAATATCTTTTGCTAAATTACACTAAACCCCCAATAACTTTCAAAATGCATTTTATGTTGTTTTCTGGTTTTAATTTGTGGGGGTTATCCACAAAATGCAAAAAGTTATTGGGGCTTTTTCTCCAAAACCAAAAAGTTATTGGGGGTTAGTGTGATTTTAAAAGTTCATAGGGGCTTACTCCAAAATTCTGAAAGGTCCTGGGGTTGCAATGTAATTTAACCCTTTATTTAATCTGGGGTATGCTTAAAATTGAGCCAAAAAACAGGGTTTTGTGAAAAAATTTCCCATAAATAGGCCAAAATAGTAGCAGGAATCCAGCACAGCTAGAAGTCCTCTTAAGATTTCACGAACTCCACAAATTTCTACTCTCTTTTGCAATGGCGGGAAGAGGAGAGGTCCTGATGCTGGCGGCGCCGCCGGACCCGAACCGAGAGGGCTGGTCGGCGATCGGCGGGAGCGACGAGGTGATCGACGCGCTGCCGTACATCGACGACGACTACGGCGATCCGAACGTGAAGGCGGAGGTCGACCGCCTCGTTGAGGAGGAGATGAGGCGGAGCATCAAGAAGCCCGCCGACTTTCTTAAAGACCTCCCACCCCTCCCAAAATCTGATTTTGAGGTAGATTTTGAAATGTTTGATGTTTGATATTTAGGGTTTAGGGGTTCTCTGGAGTTGATTTTGGGAATTAGGGTTTCTTTTGGTTTTAGCAGTGCAAAATAAGTAATGCGGTCTAAATCTAACTCAGATATCTGAAAGTCTCTGGAATTTAGGGTTTATCTGAATCTGGGGTGGTAATTCATAATCTTTGAAGTTTGATTTTGGGGTTTAAGGTTTTTCTTTTGTTTAGATTTCTGGAAATTTTGGAGTAGGGGTTTTCAGAAATTATTTTGGGGTTTAGGATTTGCTTTTTTCTGTGGAAAAATGGTACCCTAGGGTTGTTTATTCAGTATTTTCCTTGTTATTTTGAAAGTCGTAGGAGGATATTTGCTATGGTTGATCATAATATGCTCTAGATTTGTTACTGAGTGAGATGTAAAAAGAGAAGCACCCATTTTAACGAACGTAATGTAATAGATTTGGCCTGAGAACCTGGAAAAGTCTGGCTGCTAAATTATTCTGATCATACGGAATCTTTTCTCGCACATTTGTTGACCTGGCCAGACTTCTAGCTTGAAGCTAGTGCAAGCTCTAATTTAATGCCTTCAGCTCTAGAAACTGGATGGAAAAAAAAAATCTTTGCTACTTAACTAAGGACGACAGTTTTAACTTTGAGACAGCCATTTTTCGCCTGAGGCTAGAGCTGTGACCATGATTTGCTGGGAAACATCGCAGCCGTAATATTAGTTAGGTTAGCAACTGAGATAGTTACGAAGCAAGATGTGATATTCACCATCTACAAGTACTATTCGTTATGTCATATTATTAGTCCTTCTCTGTGAAATTTATAATGCAAAAATGATCTGCACTTAGTTGGGTTATACTGATCGAGCATGATCTGGTTCAAAACATTTTGGGTTTAATTCTAGGTATCTACATGTAGTAGTTACTGTAAAGTTGATAACTAGATTAGGTGCCATAGGTTGCACAAAGTAACTGCTGAGAGAAATATATGGGCTTCTCCGCTGTCATTTACATTCTGGGGTTAATATTCAAACCTTGTTCTAACCCCTAATTTAATTATTTATCTCTTGTTTTCTGATTATATTATGTTCATCATGTATAATACAATTGGATATAATTTGGTGTTGTTCTGATATAATCATTAAAGAGGCCTCTTTATTAATTATGTGCTAATCCTTGTTGTAAATACCACAAGATAATTCTAGGGTTTTCAAAATTAATCGAACAACAATAAACCCTAGAAAATATAATCTAATACACATTATTAATACAAAGAGGAAATTAACAATAGATGCGGAAGCGTACATGGATCCATGACTTAATTTGTAGAAAATTGCCGAAGGGGTTGAGATCTTCTAATCTGGATGGCCTCTCCAAAATTCCTCTCTAGATGGGGGTGAAGAGAAAATAGAGAACGTGCCATTAGATTAGGGACCATAACCCGCTAAGTAGTTGTTGCAATTTCTAATTTTGCCCATCATCAAATTAGAAATTAATATCTGATATCTACACATTTGGCCCATGACATATTCAATACTCATTGACCCAATTTACCCGATTGATCACTTTACGTGGGTCAACTTTAAAGGATAACACTGCACATTAATATCACATATGTGCCCACAAGTTAGATTTAATCCAACAATCTCCCACTTGGGCACTATATGTTTCCTTAAAGTGTGTACAACCTTATGAGCTCAAAAATTGCTATCACAAATAAGGATATTTTTAATTAATCTCGTTCATTGACTGTATCTATATAGGATCAAAGCGACCTTCGTCACATTTATCATGGTTAAACCCATCAATGGTCACATATACCAATACAGTCAAATGGCATAGATCAATTATGGGCGTGTAGCATGAAAATTATATGCAATATGATCTGCACGTCTATTTCTAACTAGTCCTACCTTAAACTTTAGTGAGGTCAATACCAAACATAATATAACAGAGTGTATAAACTGAATATTTTATTCTGATTAGAAAATAACCAAACATAAATTTGTTCAAAATACACAAAGCAATAAAAATACAAACTCCTACTAAAACATGATACCCTCAAATAATACAACACCCTTACGAGCAATGTGCTCATGAAAGACCTTGTGTGGCAATTCTTTTGTAAGCGGATTTGCTATCATGAAGTTTGTCTCAATATGTTCTATGGATATCTGTTCATTCTGCATCATTTCTTTCACAACTAGGAACTTAATGTCAATGTGCTTTGACTTAGTTGAGCTCCTGTTATTAGAGTACAACACTGCTGATTTAGTCACAAAATAACTTGAGTGGTCTTTTAATATTTTTCAGAATACGCAGTTCAGTGACAAAATTTCACTGACTTATTTCATGATTAAATGTCTCATAGCAAGCTACAAGCTCTGCTACCATAGTACAGGAAACTACAAGTGTTTGTTTGATATTTTTTCAGGATATAGATTCTCCAGCTAATCTATAAATATAGCCTGATGTAGACTTTCTTTTATTTTGACATCTAGCAAAATCAGAATCAGAGTACCCAATGACCTCTTAACTGTTTTGATTTCCTATATGTGAGCATATAATCTTTTGTTCTCTGCAGGTACCTCATAACCCTCTCGGCTACTATCCAATGGTCCATACTAGGGTTGCTTAAATATCTGTCTAACATACTAACAATGTACGCAATATCCGTACGCGTACACACCGAGCATAAATTAAACTCCATACTGCTGAAGCATATGGAATCTTTTGCATTTCTTGAATTTTAAGGTTACCTTTAGGGCACTGATTGAGACTGAACTTGTCTCCTTTAGCAACAGGGGTGTCACCAGGTTTGCAATTTTGCATGCCAAATCTTTTGAGTACTTTATCGATATAGCTCTTTTGGATAATCCAAGTATATTTCTAGAACGATCTCGGTGTATCTGGATCCCTAGTATAAAAGAGACGTCCCCAAGATCTTTTATTTCAAAATTCTTTGTTAGAATTCTCTTGGTTTCATGCAACATGGAATCTTTTGCTGAAGCATATGGAATCTTTTACATTTTTTGAATTTTAAGGTTACCTTTAGGGCACTGATTGAGACTGAACTTGTCTCCTTTAGCAACAGCAACAGGGGGTGTCACCTGGTTTGCAATCTTGCATGCCAAACCTTTTGAGTACTTTATCGATATAGCTCTTTTGGATAACCCAAGTATATTTTGAGAACGATCTCGGTGTACCTGGATCCCTAATATAAAAGAAACGTTCCTAAGATCTTTCATCTCAAAATTCTTTGTTAGAATTCTTTTGGTTTCGTGCAACATGCTTATATCATTAGTGACAAGCAATATTTCATTTAGGGCTGAGCATGGTTCGGTCCAAACCGAAAAAACCGACCGAACCGACCCGAACCGAACCGAAAAAATCGGTTTTATGAGTAGGGCGATTCGGGTCGGTTTGAAACTTTTCAACCCGAACCGACCCGAACCGACCGAATATAGTGCAATACTATACATTCTGATCTCAAACCCTACCCTACCCATCCCCAAAGAGTCAAAGACTCAAACCCTAAACTCATTTTCTGAAGCATTATGGGTTGAAAACAATATCATTATATCAGTGTTTAATGTTTTATAATCTCCTACTTTGTTGATATCTTTTTTTTCATTAACATAGTTTGTTGTTTGATAAGAAGTTTGATAAAGTTAGAACCGAACAAACCGAACCGAACCGCACCGAACCGACTTGCAACAGTTCGGTTCGGTTTTAAATTATAGACGGTTCGGTTCGGTTGTTCAAATTTTGATAAAAACCGAACCGAACCGACCGTTGCACACCCCTAATTTCATTGACATACAGAACCAGAAAAATATACTTACTCTCACTGAACTTGTGATATATATTGTCATCAACAATATTCATCTCAAAATCAAACGAGATAATTATTTATTAAAACTTGTGATATTATTGACGAGGAGCTTGCTTGAGTCCATAAATGAATTTTCTTAATTTACAAACCATATTTTTTGGGTCTCCTGACACAATTTTTTGGTTGCACCATATAAATCGTCTCATCAATGTCCCCGTTGAGAAACGCAGTCTTAACATCCATCTGATGTAACTCAAGATGAAAATGAGCAACAAGTGTCATGATTGTTCTAAAGGAGTCTTTCGATGAAACCGTAGAGAAAGTCTCTGTATAATCAATGCCTTCCTTTTGAGTATAGTCTTTAGCTACAAGACGTGCATTATACCTCTTCACATTACCATTTGCATCCCGCTTGGTTTTAAATATCAATTTACAACTAATTGATTTTGCACCTTCTGGCAATGGAACAAGTTCCCAAACCTTATTATCTTGCATAGACTTGTACTCTTCATTCATGGCATCAATTTATTTTTGAGAGTTAGAACTTTTCATGACCTGATGAAAGTTGATTGGATCATCTTCCATTATTTTATTATTTTCCTTATGTTCTTGGAGAAATACAATATAATCATCCGTAATAGTATTTTTTCTTTCTCTTGCGGATCTTCTTAATGACACTGGTTCTTAAGGTTGTTGAGTCTGTTTTTCTAGAACATGATATTGTTCAACATTGTCTTCTTAAGATTTCGGATTCATTTCTTGATCAATAACAGGTATAGGAACCTGAATATTGTCAAAAATAACAGTATGGATTGGGTTTGAAGTCAATTTTTTTTCAAAAGTAATGTCTCTAATATTATTTCTCCCTCCAAACTCAATATCCTCAAAGAATGTTATTGTTTCTGTCTCAAAAATGGTCTTAAGTGTGGTATCATAAAACTTATAGTCCATAAATCGTTCAGAGTAACTAATAAAGTAGCTGCTAACTGTTTTAGAATCCAATTTATTTTCATTTGGCCTATAAGGCATTACCTCAGTCGGACATCCGCAAATGTGAAAATGCTTTAAACTAGTTTTCGACCTGTCCAAAACTCATAAAGTGTTTTTGTAGTTGTTTTAGTTCGTACTCTATTCAGAATGTAAATTGCTGTATTTAATGCTTCTTTCCAGAGTGACTCTGGTAAAGTAAAATGAGCAATCATACTCCTTACTATATTCTTAAGAGCCTTGTTTCATCTTTCAGCTATACCATTCATGCTAGGTGATCCTGGCATGATGTACTGTAGGACGATACCGTATTCATCTAGGTATTTAGCAAATGGTCCTGAACGTTGTTCATCCGAACCATCATTTCTGTCATATTACTCACCATCACGATCAGATCTAACGGTTCTAATCCTTTTGTTGAGTTAGTTCTCAATTTTAGCTTTAAAAGCTTTGAACATGTTCAAAGACTCAGATTTCTCTTGAATGCGATATAGGTACCCATAACGTGAGTAATCGTCTATGAATGATATAAAATATTATTTACCATTTTAAGATGTCGTAGGGAATTGCCCACAAATATCTGTATGTATCAATTCTAATATCTGTTGGCACTTAATCTCTTAACTTTGGTCTGTTTTTCCTTGATATGGTCAACACATACATCAAATTTTGAAAAATCAAGGGGATCCAAAATGATGCTTAACTCTACATTTTGAGATATGACCCAAGCGTTTATGTCATAATGTCGCTGAATTTTTCTTATTTAATTTACGCTTAGTACCACGGGATTCCACATACAATGTTTCATTATAAGAAACAATTATATCAAGCAAATATAGGTTGTCATAAGTATTCAAGAAATCAGTTCCCACAACATTTGAATTTAAAGATAAACTTAATTGATTGTTTCCAAATGAACAATAATAACCTGATTTGTCCAATACAGAAACAAAAATCAAATTTCGTCTAAAAGACGGTACTACAAAAGTATCTTTCAAATCCAAATAAAAATCAGTTCCTAATAGCAACCTAAAGTGCCTAATTATTTTCACGTCTACCGATTGTTCATCGTCCACAAAGATGTCTTTTACCATCACTTGGCTTTCGGTAGCTCAGGCAACCCTGCATACCCTGCATAGAAACACTTATGTGAGTAGTAGCATCATAATCTAACCACCAAGTATTTTTATGTACTGAAGCTAAATTAACCTTATAACAGACCAAAGTAAGGAACATACCCTTCTTGACACGACAGGCATGATATTTGGTACAATCCTTTTTTACGTGTCCAATCTTGTTGCAAAAGAAACAACATTGATCATCCTTATGTTATTTCTTTTGAACTGGACCTTTAGCAGCTTCATTATCAGTTTTTCTTTTCTTGCCCTTATCCTTAGAGACACTAGCCAAATGAGCACTTTCTATCTTATCTTGCTTCAACCTGTCTTCCTCTTACACACAATATGAAATGAGCTCATTCGGAGTCCATTTCTTCTTTTGACAGTTATAACTGACTTTAAATTGATTAAATTATGCAGGAAGAGACAACAGAACTAGATGCATCAGTAACTCATCACATAGATCGAGTTTTAGTGCCTTAAGTTTCGAAGCAATATGAGACATCTCCATATGTACTCCCTGATATTTTATTTGTCCTAATACTTCATCGAAATCAAGCGAGCTAAAAGCGTGTTTGTTTCTATCTTATCGTTTTTAGCAAAACGTTTCTCAATTTCGGAAAGAAAATCTTTGGCTTTAGTAATCCCTTCGGATTCTGTGCCCCTGAAGGCTTTCGGAATGTCGCGCTTGATCATTATTAGACTCGTGCGATTTGAACGCTCCCACCTCTCATACTCGTTTTTTGCATCAGAAGTGTTATTCGCAGTGAGAGGTTGGGGTTGTTTAGTCCTTAATGTAAGGTCTAGATCCATACAGCCAAGAATAATGAGAATGTTCTCCTTTCAAATTGTGAAATTTGCCCCATTGAGCATGGGAATTGAGTTGATGTTAGTATAAATTGTAGCAGCAGATGCATTAGCTGAATAACAAAATAAACAAAAGAATCTGACATTGTTAATTATAATCAGTAATCAATAAAATTCAAATAATGATAAATATCATCTTAAGATATCTAGCACAATATTAATATCAAGTCTTTGGACAGAAATATTAATTGCAAGTGATGCATTGTTGCAATAATCAAACCCTGACAATAACGCATGTCAAATAATAAAACTATCTTTGGATTGATTCATTATTCATATGTAAACCTTATAATTGTCACACGTTTATCATCGCAGGTGTGTATGCAATCTAGATAAATATTAACCTTCCTTTGAGCCGATTAATTATTTATATGAAGACATACACACAAACATCTAATATCCCTCATGAACAATCTAAACAAGAGAGGTTACTTTGGCAACATCTTGTTTCAATTAATCATTTGGAATGAGATACAAAATTAATACCTTAGTGACATCTTGTTTCAATTAATCATTTGGAATGAGATACAAAATTAATACCTTAGTGTCATATTATTTGAATAAAAATTGATCAACAAAAAAATTAAATTCAAATTAAAAGGAAAATTTTTGAATTTTTTTTGGGCAATAATAACCAAAATAACATAGGCCCGTAGCCCATTACACCCAAATAAGAGAAATGGTTTTGTTAAAACTTGGCAGACCAAAGAGGGCCTAGGCCCGAATAAATTTTTCCTATTTGAATTAAATATTGACTGACCCAAATCCCAATTCAGCCCAAATTTAATTTGATCACAGGCCCACACAAATATAATTTGATCACAGGCCCACATAATATTAACAAGTTTTTTTTGTTACTGATCACATGCCAACATAGGCTTGTGTTTTTTTCGCACATGGGCTTGTGGGTTATGGGCCAAATTTTTTTTTGTTTAACTGATCACAGGCCCATGGACCTGTGTATGATCCTTCGATGCACCCTAAGGCTTCGGCCCTAGGGTTTCCTGGTAGCAGCGGCCTGCCGGCGGGACCGCCGGCCTGCTGTTCGCCGACGGTGAGTCCGGCGAACATCGGCGGTGAGTCCGGCTAACAATTTTTTTTGCAAGTGATCATGGATCAAAAAAAAAAAACCCATCAAAGACAATGAGACCAATAGTGACCAGATCAAAGGCTCACGCGTGCAACAGATCATGAACAACTACCAAAGTCCACGCTTTTGCAAGGAAAGAAAACAAAGTAAATCATAATAATGGCGGACATTACCATCGCCATTAGAGGATGAACTAGGGTTTCGTCTTTCCTGTTGTGGTCTCAGTCCTCAATTGTTTTAAGCATGGTGCTCTGATACCACTTGTTGTAAATACCACATGGTATTTCTAGGGTTTTCGAAATTAATCAAACAACAATAAACCCTAGAAAATATAATCTAATACACATGATTAATACAAAGAGGAAATTAACAATAGATGCGGAAGCGTACCTGGATCCATGAATTAATTTGTAGAAAATTGCCGAAAGGGTTGAGATCTTCTAATCTGGATGACCTCTCCAAAATTCCTCTCTAGATGGGGATGAAGAGAAAATAGAGAATGTGCCATTAGATTAGGGACCATAACCCATTAAGTAGTTGCAATTTCTAATTTGGCCCATCATCAAATTAGAAATTAATATCTGGTATCTACACATTTGGCCCATGACACATTCAATACCCATTGATCCAATTTATTTGATTGATCACTTTACGCGGGTCAACTTTAAAGGATAACCCTGCACACTAATATCACATATATGCTCACAATTTAGATTTAATCCAACAATCCTTTCTCAGGATCATCCTATGCTTGCAAGAGAGTATGAACGTGTGAGGGCTGGAAAACCTCCTGTAACTCTGGAGATGTCACGCTATGGATTGGAACCTCCTCCCATGAACAAGCGTAATGATGTAACTGCTTGGAGGCTGGCACTTAAGAATGCTCAAAGCCTACTACAACATCAAGTTATAAGGTGTGTGCTTCTTGTAGATATCCCCTCTTTCATAGTTTCTTTGTGAAACTGTTACATTGGAAGAAATTTTACTATAATGAAAGATTATTTTCATGAAATACAGCTCACACATCTGCTTTATCAGTTGTATTTTGCCATTCAGATTGATAAGAATCCTGGTAGAGTCAGCTAAATATGCATCAATCAAAAACCTATGCAAGAAAAACAACTTTTGTTTGCTATCCAGATGGACCCATAGCATTTTTAAAATATTTGTATATATCTCAGTTCTAAGATTATTATATCTAATTTTCTGAATGACATAGTCATCCACCTGCAACTAACACAGTATGGACTAGTTTTTGGAATATAATTTGTGATACTAGTGTTAGAAACAAACTTTGCTATCCTGTTTGTGTGTGTTCATAAAACTATGTGAGTGACAACCACATCAAATAGTTTTCTTTCTATTAGCGGACAAGTGCATAATCATTTGATGCTGGTTATACACGCGTATACCAGCGTTCACAAACTATGTCTTTTTCGCTCCTTATACATGACCACTTGTCTAATTGAACTCGTCACGGTAGAACCAGTCATCTTCAGCTTGAAACTTTTCCTGCCTTAGTCTGTTTGAGTGACTAGTCATGGAATCTCATTGCTACATCATTTACAGCTTGAAACATCTTCTGTTGTAGCCTATTGTTATTAATAATAAAAGCATTTCATGACTGTGTTCCTTTTTAATTTTTGTCAATGGTTTTGATTGAACGAGTATGTACTATGTGGACATGATGACTGACAGTTACCATGTCTGACCCTTACCCTGCATATTATATAAATTTTATGCTTTGCATGATTCTAGCTGTTAGAAGAGATGCAAATGCAATGTTTTTATGCATGTGTTCTGACTGAACTAACTGCCATGTCAGAATGGAGAATCTTGAACTGATGCTGAAACATGGCGCTGATGTATGGAAACTCCATAACAAACAAATGGACTTGTTGCTGTCAAGGTGAACATATTTCTTATTTACAGCTTTTACCGAATAGAGATTCTCTCCATTGAACATTATTGTAAGTTCAACCAGAAGGCAGAAAGCTGATTGCAAATTCACGATACCCTGACTGTTGTGTCAGCTGCTATTGTTTGAACATTGTTATTTTGAAAACCGAAATTCTAAAAATTACATTAATACGTGTTGAATCAACATATCAGTCTCGTTCTACGTTGATTTACAGTTCTAGATGCCCAATAAAGGAATTATGGATATTTGTACACTTCATGCATATGATTATCCTTAATCACATGAACTTTGTATCTCTTCATTCATGATCAGGTTCATACTAGACTAAAATAAACCTCACATCATGAAGAAACTAGAGAGGTTTATTTGCTGAATCATTTTTATATTCTCCTCACCAGGATGCAAGCTACAGCGTCAGAATACAATGAAAGGATAGAAGCTGTCAACCGTGAGAGGAAATATCACCAGGTGATTATTTTTTAATCTCAACCTAAATAATGCCATTTGGATTATCATTTGTGTGCATGCAAGTTCCGTATTTTCTCATATGAAGGTGTTATCAGCAAAGTACAGGCGTACAACTTAATGCCCTGTCTACTGAATGGAGGGAACTTTGTGAGAAAAACATAGAGATAGAGACCGTGTGTGCTGAGATCCAGAATCGTATAGAACAACTGAGACTAGAAGCTGCAGAATGGTATGATTTCTCTAATTTTTCTCGGGTTTGTTTCCTTTCATAGTTTTACATCTTACTTGACACTTTTAAATGCCTTCCAGTGGTCTTAATTTGGATGCTAATATGAATGATACTTCAGCAATGATCGTGGAGCACTAGGTAATCTTTTCTTCACCAATTATGCTAAAATTTTTATCTATTAGGCAGTTGGTGTATTTTGTTGTCGTTTTGAGTGTTCACAAAAGCAGTGCTTTTGTTTGTCGTATTTGTATAATGTATTGGTGGATTGGGTGGCAGTGGTAGGGATTGGGTGTTTTAAGAAACAAACAGAAACAGAAAGGAAATAGGTAATTAAATCATTCTTGCAATTTGGTGGTGAGTACTACCTAGCAACTCATAGGGAATCTTGTTCTCCTTGATGCTCAAACAGCCTTTTGTTGGATGGGCTGATCTTGTCATGGTTGAATTATGCCTGGTGAAACTTGGGTTGTCCTACTTTCTTTCACTTACACGGTCAAGAGGGAGGACCTCTGTGATTTTGTTGCCTTTCTCATTTTCCTCTTGAACCAAAAGAGAACCACTTTCCTAGTTTTATGCAAGTTTTACTCTGCATCAGGCCAATGAAACAGCTCTAGCTTACCTTAGAAATTTGTTCTTCTTTGTCCTCCTCTTCCTCAGTTTCTTTTCCTTTTCCTCCAAACTTCCTCTCAAGATCGATCTTGCTGACATTCATATCTTATTTCCTAACAATTTGTGTTTTAAACTTCATACCATGAATAGTTTACATAACAAACGCTGGAGGTCTTAGATGTCATATTATTTTTGAATTACTGTTGGCAAATCTGTAATGACGCGTTCATCCCAAATTTGTGGGGTCCGCAAACCTATATGTATAATCATTCAATTTTATGCACTGCATAAATTTATGAATAGCAAATAATTAGTATAAATGTGCACCGGGTGGAGCTTCGGTTTTGCCTATTTCAAGATGCAAATGGAGAATTGGAAGATAGGGTCTTGTGAATTTTGAAGCAACCAACGAGTCACTAAATGTTTTAGTTGTTTACCTATGGTTTAATGATGTTGCTTTTGCTGCTGCAGGTAAAATAAGGAGGTTCCTAAATCATAGATTTTCCGCATGCTTGCGCTTGGAATTTTACCCTGCGATGTCCGAAGCTGGCTGTGACTTCAACCTTAAACAGGGGTCATTGCTGTGCCATCCTCATCCCTTTCTTATGAATCAGTGCGATTGTAATTTGGGCATTTTGATCTGGGCGTCTTCAGTTATTTTCTAGTATTGAAAGCATAAGCTTGATGAATTCTTTACCAAAAAGGGATTTTTGACAGCAACTTGTAATGGAGAATACACAGAAGTATCGCATTGTCGGGTGAATTTAGACTGATTAAGCTTTGTCATTTCAATTCAGTGATGGTCTTTGAGCTGGCTAAAGACGTTGCTTGGTTCTTATTTGGGCTACCAATCTTTGCTCTCATTATCATTTAACCAACTTCTGGTCTCCATCTTATTTCAAATAAAATGCATACGTTTTAGGGCCTTGTTTTAATAAAATAACGAACTTTAGTCACTCCCTCCTTGTGGTGATATGTAAATATCAAACGTAGTACATAACATGCCTCAAACTCGTCAGAACATAAAATATACTGTTAATAAATTAGGAAACTAGCCTTGGGTAATGCAACACATTCCCCACATTGCCTCTGCTTTGCGCTTGGGAGCATAACAGAAAGTTACTTGGACTGTGCAACACAAGTTCGCTTCTCGCCCGCTATAGAGTTTGTGTATCAGGTTACATGAGCCGTTTTGACTTGTAGGTAACAGGTTAAAAGGGCACACATTAAAAATGGCAAGAAAAAAAAAAGCTTGATCTATTCGCTGAGGGAATCTGTAACTGAATCTGTAACTTCATACTGTTGTAGTTGTTAAATGCGACGGTGTTGATGTAAACAACAAACATACTACTCAAAACAGTGGAAAAATTAACGCCGCTATAGTAACACAATTCAAAGAGTCTCATCATGATACATGCCTCCCGATCGTCTTGCTTTGAAACTTTTCTACAGATTCGCGTGTCTTGCGTACCAGGAAACAGGTTTTGTCAGTGCACTATCAAAACTTGCAAGCATCCATGGTAACAGTAGCAGCGGTCACGTAGCCTTGGCCGATATCTGTCTAAGCAAATGGATTCCCATGACGAGATGTGCTAGTGCCTTGTGCGTTTCTGATAATATCACAATAAACCATTCAAGAGATGAAGGCATAAATCAAGTATGAATCAAATAAGCTTCTGGAAGCAACTTACGAGAACATAGAACTAGGTTCTTGAGTTTCCACGTATGGTACACCTGGAAATTTGTAAATGTTCAACGTGATAAGGTAAACGGAAAACCAAAATTTTGATACAAGTGCTAAGAATTATGAAGCAACAGTAATTGCAAACAAAGCACTTACCTTGGATGTTGGAACTCTGAGGTGACCATTGTTGAGGAGTAGGCACCCCTGGAAATGGTATTGTTGTTTGTAGAGAGCTCATATCGAAAAACTGCACAAAAAACAGTCAGGTTCAGGTATAAATTGGGAATTATTTAGAAGTAACAACTTCATATAACAGCATATTGTATTGCTGGTACGCTTAGAGGTGTAGTTTGCATATGAAGGGCAATGTTCAATAATGTAGGGAAAATATTTATGACAACACTTGACTTTTAATTGGATAGAAAGCTATTATTTAACTGCGGAGACATGCTCAAACATTTTTAGCAGAAGCATAGAGTTCTCGTTGTTTCGCAAAAGCTCCCGTACAAAGAAAACATTCAGCTCATCATCATTGCCATCTGTGCCTTTTCTCATAGATATTGTGTTCACTTGAAAGGAAGAGTTACCTAAGTTTCATAACTAGTTATCAACTTGAAATTGAAAATACGATATGATAATGTACTGCTTCAAATGCTGAATAAATCCCGTTTCAATAGCCATTCTTCTGTCTAATTAAGTTTCTCTGAATATGAAAACCTGTAACACTTTTGTCTAGATTCTGCCAATATAAGTTTGGAGAAATAGCAAACATGTACATACAACAATAATTAATCCAAGGAAATATTAGTTTCAGTACATTCTTTTCGTTATTCATTTGAAAACAACCACTTTGTATTTGTTAGAAATTGGGGGTGGAAACAAACCTCCGCCGGCGACGAGAAGCTCTGACAAGCTCCGACGAGCTCGAGAATGGCGGAGATGACGCAGGCAAAGTCGACGAACGCACCCTTCGAGTTCTGCGTTCGAACCCCTTTGCT
>BQKN01001090.1:221533-242101 GCA_022839385.1 Asparagus kiusianus
GATTTATAGCTCCTAAGTGAGATACCACAGGACCAAGTTGAACTTCACTTGTTATTCCTTACCTTGAAAGAAAATCCAAATTTTCGCTTGAAAAATAGAATTGAAAAGATGATTAGCTCATGTTAGGCTGTACCGTTATTATCTTTGCTCAAATAAGGTAAATTATCAATTATCCATGCGCCTCGTTTGCGGAATGAAAAGAAACAAGGAATGTAATGAACTTAGGGGCTGTTTGGTTGCACACTTTTTGAGAAAACTTTTCTCAAAACATCTGACAATGGCAAATTTGTAATTAAAAGTTTTTCAGAGATTTCTGTAAATTGTGTTTGGTTCAACAAAAAATTTACAAAAATATTTTCTATAAAATATCAAAACCTACCAAATTTTACAAAAATCAATTTCCTCTCAAAATGAGAGGAAATCACCAGAAATCTGACACATACCATATTTAATTAAAAACCTACCAAATCTTGTTATTTTCTATAAAGTTATAAGCCATTTTCTTGTTTTGAACCAACAAGCAAAGTACAAAAAATAAGAAAATTGGTACTTTTTGATTTCTCAAAACTTTTCCTATACTTTTTTAAAGAAATACAAGGAAATCATATTTTAGGTGGAAAACATTTCCTATAATTTCTAAAAATTGAACCAAACACCCCCTTAATGTAGAAATAGAATGTTATTTTCATTCTCACCTTTGGAAGCAACCAAAATAATGCGTGTGCTTTGCACGTGGACATTTTATAATTTAATATTTTATTTTTAATAAATTAATATATAAATATTTTACAAAGTTATATTATTACGCTATGATTAAAAATTTTAAGTTATACTACTATTAGTACTTATACTATTATTAACATACATTTAATAGTTATTTAAATTTACTTATTGTTACTTATGTTACTTAAAAAAATTATTTAAGAGTATAATTATTAAATAATAACATAATCATTGGTTTAACGCTATTGAAATAACTAAACCATTTATATTACCAATATTTACGTTTTGTACAAACTTTATTACAATATTATTAAATAATGGAAATATTTTTTAATATTATATGATTTTATATTATAAAGAATATTACCTTGTTCGATAATTAATATCATCTTACCAATGTATAAATTATAAATACTATAATTTAGGAAAATTACTTTATATAAAAATATTGGATCCTTGAAGTTTATGAGACATTTACTTTTCAACAAAAAGTGCATGTATCATAAATTTTAAGGATCCAATATTTTTATATAAAGTAATTCCTAAATAAAAATATTTTTAATTCAGAATATCCAATTTTTATTACTAAGACGATACTATAATATCGAAAAAGGTAATAGTCCTTACAATATAAAGAATCAATCCATATTAATAATATTATTAATAATTATAATTATGTACAATAATTTATTAAATAAATAATATTTTATTTCATTAAAATTAATAATTCCTTATAATGAATTATAATATATTTATTAATTTATTATTATTATAAATTATTAATATATTCTAGTGAATGACCAAATATTTTAGAGAAAAGAAAAGAAAAACATATGTCTCATAAATTTCAAGGATCCAAATATTTTTATAAAAATTAATTTTCCAAAATAAATATAATTTTAATTTATAACATTCAAATTTTTATTACTAAGGCGATACTAATTATCGAACAAGGTAATATTATTTACATAAAAAAATAACCCCATTTATACTATTATTGATAATTATAATTATGTACTATATAAAGAAATAATTATCACTATTTTATATAATTCGTAATTCTTTATAATAACTATCATATATTTATAAATTTTTTAATCATTATAAATTATCAATATATTATAGTGAATGACCAAATAATTTGAGAAAATAAAGAGACACATAGTTAATGAGAGGTTATGGATCATTTAGCTTTATAAATAATGGTATAATTGTGAGTTATAAAAGATTTGAGAGGGTAAAAAAGGAAATCAAAAGTTTTAACATGGATATTCTCTTTTATAAGTAGTATAGATATAGATAGATATAGATATAGATATATATTAAAGAAATAAATTGGAAATAAAGCATATTTGAAACTTATGAATTTTGTATGATTCCTACTTAAATGAGAATTCCAATTCAATCCCGTATAAATTCCAAGTCAATCACGTATAAATTGAGAATTGGGGAGAAATGAAAATTCTAACTTATAGAATGTGGGTTTTTTTCCTTTTTTTTTTTTTTTGGGCCCATTAAGTTTGAATGGAGTATATACCCTTTTGCGATTTAACGAAGGCGATTTAACGAAGGCAAAGATCACCGACGCGTAAAACATTCAGGCAAGAGATTGAACGTCGATCGGACGGCTGGCAATCATTCGAAGGGGATCTGATAAAACCAGAGGGAGAGACTCTTTCTTCATCATCCCCATCCCCCCCAAAAAAAAGCCCCACCCAAAACCCTAACCCTAACCCTAAAATCGCTCCCATGGGCAGAAGGAGAAAGCTCCCCTCCTCCGCAAAACACCCCGAACCCGAACCCGAACCCATCAAAGAAGAAGAAGAAGAAGAATCTGAAGAAGAATCCGAAGAAGAAGAAGAAGAAGAAGGATCGGAAGATGAATCGGAGGAGGAAGAGGAAGAAGATCTCACGAACCGGGAAACCCTAACCAAGCTCCTCGAACCCCTGTCCAAAGACCAGCTCATTGACCTCCTCAAATCCGCCGCCGGCCGAAACCCCAGCCTCCTCTCCCGCATCTTCGCCTCCGCCGACTCCGACCCCTCCCACCGCAAGATCTTCGTCCACGGCCTCTCCTGGGACTGCACCACAGAAACCCTAGCCGCCGCCTTCAGGCCCTTCGGCGATCTCGAGGAATGCAAGGCCGTCGCCGACCACGTCACCGGACGATGCAAAGGCTACGGCTTTGTCCTCTTCAAGTCTCGGCAGGCCGCCGAGAAAGCCTTGAAAGAGCCCAACAAGGTCATCGGTGGCCGGCCGACGTCCTGCCAGTTGGCTTCCTTGGGTCACAATGCTGATTCGAGAAAGGTTTTTGTGGGCAATGTCGGGCCTGATGTGAACCCGGACAGGTTGAAGGGGTTTTTCGCCAAGTTTGGGGAGATTGAAGAGGGGCCTTTCGGGCTTCTGGCTAACGGAAAGTTTAATGGGTATGCTATTTTTGTGTATAAGACGGCAGAGGGATGCAAGAAGGCCTTGGAGGAGCCGATGAAGGCTTTCGAAGGGATTGTTTTGAAGTGCAAGCCGGCGGCGAATGAAGGGGTGAAGCTGAAGGTGCAGGGCCTGACACCTCCAATACCAGCAGCGAGCCCATTGGCAGCAGCGAGCCCGTTGCCAGCAGTGAGCCCATTGCCACCAACTGATCTTGCATTGAACTATGCATCGGCGGGTTACGGATCCAGGTCTGGTTTGACTAATCCGGTACGGGGTTTGTTGAATCCGGCAGTGGGGATTTCATCGCCGATGAATAGGAGTTTGATGCCGAGTTCTTATGGAGTTGGAGGAGGGGGGACTAATGCTATGAGCTTGAGTTCATATGGAGTCGGGGGAGGAGGGGTTAATACTGTGAGCCCCAGTGTGATTGGGGCTTATCAGTCTCACATAGCATTGCCAGGGTTAGGGGGTTATCAGTCTCAGACGACATTGCAAGGATTAGCAGGTTACCAGTCGCAATCGACAACGAGTCCTGCGCTGAAGAACCAATCGAGTCTAGGGGCTTCTGGGTCTGGATTGCCATCTTTCCTTGGCCGCTAGGTAAATTTGATTTTTGTATTAATTTCTTATTTGCAACTACGCAAGTGCTGTGTTTATTGTTAGCACTACCTATCCCAAGCCAGGATAAAGAGGAGGGTTGTGTTAGATAGCTGATAGCCAGCGTAAAACATAGTCGGATTCATATGAAAAATGAATCCTATTATATACTCGTTGGGGCGTCCCACCGAGACGTGTTGCATCCATGTCATCCCGATGCAATGATAAGTAAGCAATGGAAGTTTGCTAGGGCGTCCCCCGGAAGTGGCGCATTTCATCGATGTCACCTTGGTGTAATGACAAGTAAGAATGAGTGTTCTAAGAATCTACAACCCTCTAATAGGTTACCTAATAATATTAAGCATAAACTAGAACGGTTTAAGAGGGAAAATGATAAGAGACTTGTACAAGAAAATAGAATTAGATTAGCTACTTGGAATATAGGTACACTTACTAGAAAGACAATAAAATTAGTGGATGTCATGCGTAGAAGAAAGATAAATTTAATTTATTTACGAGAAACTAAATGGATAGGTGAAAAATCTAGAGAAATTGAAAAGACCGGATATAAATTTGGTACACAGAAAAAGAGAAGAATTGAAATGGACTAGGAGTTCTTGTAGATAATATAATAAAAGAAAGTGTTGTAGAGGTAAGTAGGGGTGGTAAATGATCGAATCGAATTGAATACTAAGGTGTTCATATTCGTCTTTGTTTAAAATTATCGAATTCGAATGCGGACTCTAATATTCATATATGGAGTTTTTCGAACTCGAACTCGAATATTTGGTATTTGATAAATATTCATGAATACTTATCGAATATCAAATTATATTTATTTCGTTGAAGAATTTGATTTTTAAATAGTATTTAAATTTATAAATAAAAAAATTTGCTTTATGATATATGATGTATATATATTTAAATCAAAATTTTTATAAGAAAACAGATTTAAGATTATTTAAGTCTTAAAATTAGTACATAAAACTTAAGTAGAAATTGTAAATGAGTTAAAAATATGATATCGTACGTGCAATATTACAAATAATAAGTGATCAAATTTTAAACGAATATTTGATAGACAAATGAATCGAATATATCATCTGGTTAAATTCTATTCATTAGTAAACTTGAATATTAAAAAATATTTGTTTAGTGGTAAATAAACTATTGAATACGGTCGAATAGTTACTCGAATATTTATCAAACTATTTGTTAATTATTTGGTTCATTTTCAACCTTAAAGTAAGAAGAGTTGGAAATAGAATAATATTAATAAAAGTTGTCTTAGGTGTAGAGGTTATTAAAATTATTAGTACTTAGGTACCACAAATAGACTTTCCCGAGAGTACTAAAAGGGAATTTTGGGATAAATTAGATGAATTAGTACAAGGAATTCTATTTAGAGAGAAATTATTTATAGGATGGGATCTTAATGGGTATGTTCGTAAGGATAATAACGGATATGAGAGGATACATGGAGGTTTTCGGTATGAAAATAAGAACGATATGGGTAAATCAATTTTAGAGTTCGCAATATCTGATTTGATAATAGCAAATACACTTTTTAGAAAAAGGGATGAACACTTAATTACCTTTAGAAGTGATTAATAATTGTCAAATAGACTTTTTTCTAACTAGAATGACGGATAGGTTAATATGCAAAGATTGTAAAGTTATACTAGGGGGAGTTTAAGTGGTTAGTGAGAATAAATACAAGGCTAATGAAATTTTTTATAACAAGTTATAATCTGAAGAGGGAGAGAAAGATATATAAGTTTGCTAAGATTAGAGAAAGGAAGAGTAGAGATTTGGGTAATGTTAGATGTATGAAAGTGAGGATCAAAGAGTTCTAGTGACCAATGAGGAAATAAAAGAGAGGTGGATGAGTTACTTTTATCAATTGTTTAATGATAACTAAATAAGTGAGCAAAATAAAGATTTTGACCATATAGTGAATGATAGGAACTATAGATATTGTTGAAAAATTAGGATTAGTGAGGTTAAAATGCTTTAAACAAAATAAAAAATGGAAGAGCTGTAGGACCAGATGATATTCTTACTAAAGTTTGAAAATGTCTTGAAGATATAAGCTTAGGATGGTTAACTGAAATATTTAATAAGATTATCGAGACAAAAAGAATGCCGGATGAATGGAGGATTAGTACTTTGATACCGATTTATAAGAATAAAGGGGGTATACAAAGTTTAAATTATCGAGGTATAAAACTTTTGAGTCATACTATGAAACTTTGGGATGAGCAAAGACTAAAAAAGAGACAAGTATATCTAAAAATCAATTTGGTTTTATGCCTAGCAGGCCAATTATGGAACCTATACATATTTTGAGATGGTTGATAGAGAGAGAGAGAGAAGAGAAAGGATCTAGTGAGCCCCCCGATCTCTGTAACTACTAACAAGGTAAAAAGTACTTCTTAAATATCTATTTACATTAGTTAGCAACAATAACTTAAACTTAAGAAGTGTAAGTTAACAGTAAATTTAAGTTTAAGTTTAAGTTTAAGTTAAACTTAAGTTTAAACTAACAGTAAACTTAAGTTAAGTTTAAGTTAAATGTTAAGTTTTTTGTTGATGGTAAACTTAAGTTTAAGTAAACAGTAAACTTAAGTTAACAATATTTTAGTTAAAAGTAAACTTAAATTTAAGTTTATTATTAACTTAAACTTAATAATAAATTATAAGTTAACAGTAATTTGAGTTGAGAATGGGTTTTTCATTGTTGAGATGAACTTATAATTTGAGTTGAGAAATATAAACATACAAAGAACTATTATAATTGGTAAACCAAGCAATTTAGTTAATAGTATTGGTATTTTAGTATTTATGCATCTTTGATTGAGTATATATATATTTATCTTCAAGTATCACAATTAAAAAAATAAAAAAAACTCTCAGAAACCGCTTAGATGCCCGTCTAGGCGACTAAGCGCTAGGCGCCAAGTCCGACGCCTAGAAGCGGCAGCGTTTACTATAACATTTGGATCTACATATGATTTTTATCGATCTAGAAAAAACTTATGATAGAGTGCCTAGAAAGGTAATGTGGTAGATGTTAGAAAAGAAACATGAATTTAGTATATATATTGATGTGATTAAAGATATGTATGATAGAGTAATAACTAGAGTAAGAACTAATAAATAAGAAACTAAACTATTTTCTATTACCATAGGTTTACACCAAGGGTTAGCTTTAAGTTATTATCTTTTTGTATTAGTTATGGACCAACTTATTAAGTACATTCAAGATGAAATCCTATGGTATATGTTATTTGCCGATGATATAGTATTAGTTGGTGAAACTAGAAGAGATATTATTTTTAAAGTAGAAAGATGGAGACAAGCTCCTGAATCTAAAGGTTTCAGAGTTAGTAGAACAAAAACAGAATATATGGAGTGCATTTTTAGTAAAGTTAGGAAATGAAGAGAGCCTATGGTACATATCGATGGCTAAGAAATACCTAAAACTAATCATTTTTACTATTTAGGATCAATAGTTAGGCATGATGGTGAGATAGAAACATGTATTTAATATATATATTGATGTGATTAAAGATATGTATGATAGAGTAACAACTAATAAAGGAGAAACTAAACAGTTCTTTATTATCATAGGTTTTCACCAATGGTTAGCTTTAAGTCCTTATCTTTTTGTATTAGTTATGGACTAACTTACTAAGTATATTCAGGATGGAAATCCCATGGTATATGTTATTTACCGATGATATAGTATTAGTTGATGAAACTAGATGAGACATTATTTTTAAAGTAGAAAGATGAAGACAAGCTCCAGAATCTAAAGGTTTCAGAGTTAGTAGAACAAAAGCAGAATATATTGAGTGCATTTTTAGTAAAATTAGGAAAGGAAGAAAGCCCATGATACATATTGATGGCCAAGAAATATCTAAAACTAATCATTTTCGCTATTTAGGATTAATAATTCGGCATGATAGTGAGATAGAGGAAGATGTTGTGCATCGAATCAAATCGGGATGGTTGAAATGGAAGAGTGTTTTAGGAGTCTCATGTGATCATAGAATACCAATGAAACTAAAGAAACATTTTTATAGGACGGTTGACTAACTATGATTTATGGGTCAGAGTGTTGGGCAATTAAAAAATATGTTCAAGAAATGAGAATGTTGCGATGGTCTTGTGAGTATACATTAAAAGATAGGATAATAAATAAGTGCATTTGTAGTAAATTAGAGGTTGCGTCTATTGAGGATAAAATGAGAGAAAATAGATTAAGATGGTTTAGTCATGTACAACGAACACCCTTAGTACACCGATTAGGAAAAACGATAATATTAGAGTTAATGCGGCTAGGAGATCTAGAGGTAGATCGAGAATGACTTGGTTATGAGGAATTAAGAATGATATGATTAAGACTAACTTAACGGAGGAGATGACCCCTAACAGAATGGAATAGAAAAATAGAATTCATGTAGCCAACCCCAAACATTTGGGATAAAGGCTTGGTGGTTGTGGTGGTTGTGGTTGTGGTGGTGGTGGTGGTTGTGTTGTGTTAATTTCTTATTTGCACTTTATTTAAATGGTCTAGATTGTGTTATACGTTATGGTGCTTAGTCATGATCAAAACTTTAGTAAAGAAAGAGAAGGATGTGAGTTATAAGACATGGTATTTGCATATACTTCATATTTGTGAAGAAAGCTATGTCTGTCATTGTAATTGTATCAACTTATTGCATTCAAGGTTTTAAATATCGGTTATCGGGGATTTAGAACGGTCAAAATCCTTATCGGATAGCGGAAATCGAGGATATATCGGGGATAAGTAGTATTTATCAGAGTGATATACTGGATGATGTGTACATATAATATAACAATTAAAAAATGTAATATAATCATGCTTAATGAAATATAAATATACTAAAATATAAATCATCATGTTTATAATCACTAACAAATTGTAGAAAGTAAAACTTACATCATAGCCTTGAAAAAATATAATGTTAGTCAAAATGGGCCGATAATCCCGATAACCCTGATAAAAAAGTCTTACTTATCGGCCGATAAGTGCCGAGAACGCCGATAAATCGCCGATAAACCTACAAAAACAACCGATTAAAAATCCAATTTATCCTAGCGGAGAGCTCCCAAATCCGATAACTCGGCTGATAATATCGATTATCGGCCGATATTTAAAACAGTGATTGCATTTGCTCTCGACATTCTGATTTACATTCATTTATGTAAACTCTACAAGGACAATGCCCCCTATCATCTTTAAAGGCAGCCATGAATTGAATTACTCCGCTTGTTCTGTTTGCTTTTGATAGTAGAGTGCTATTGCTGAATTGAGTACCATATGTATAACAGTATCATGATCTTCCCTTCCTAATGCACACTATCTCATCAGTTATGTCGTGCATGTAGTGAATTCTCTCTTATACGAATACACCAAGTTTTTTTAGCTTTATGGTTTCTAAATTGTAAAAAGGCTAACATCTAGTGGAAGAACTTTGGTTTGATTATTTTCCCTAATATTTTTCCAACTGAGAAGGATATGATAATGCATTTCTTATGGGAGTTACATACATGAATTTCGCTTGTCAATCATACGAAATCATCATATGGAAGAGACGATAGACAACAAAAGAGTGAGGGAATTGATCTCTGGTATGTTTGAAACCTCAAATTTCTACATGTACTGTGCACAAAGAAAGGAGTGTTGGTTATGTGCAAGGAACAAATATTGCACGGAATGACCAAACATTTGGATGAGCATGGAACTGGAAGTTACAGTCAAATAGTTAGTAGATTAACAAAAAAATTATTTTTATCATGTTTAGCCTCTCACCTGGCTTGGGACAGCTAATGGAATAATTATGTTTCGCAATCATTTCTGTCATGTAATCGTATCGTGTTAGAGATGTGTTTGACATGCATGTCAAATAAAGCACCGAGTGTAGATTTTAGTGTTGAGCGTAGGTTTTAGTATCAAAGACCTACATCATCCAACATAGGCCTAAGGAAACTTGTTTTTTTTAATCCATGTAAGTTTCATGTAGCTGGTGAAGTAGGCCTTTGGTGATTATAGGGGAATGTAGAAGAGTGTGTGGTTCACTATCGCTTATAACTTAAACGGAGAAGATATTGCCAGATGCAAAGATCGGTTGTGCAACAATCTCCCAAAAGAAGATATGAAAACGTGAGCTTGATTTTCTTTGCCAAGTGACATATTTTCATTGGATAAATTTTAGTATTTGTGAAATTGAGTACTGATGAAGTGGTTGGTAGTTCTGTTGGCCTTTAAGAAATGCCGAAAAAGCTTCATCATGGTAACAAATTCGATTCAAATTACAAGTAGAATTGTGTTTCTAGTGTCTGGAACTCTTATCTAGATAACTTACATAGCTTTACAATTTTAATGGAATATTTGTAGGTCTATAGGGATTTTATGTATAATCAATTGTAGTGATAGTTTTCTTTAATCATTAAATACTGTTGACTATATTTAAATCCTGCCAATATTTTTATTTATTTTGTTTGTTTGTTAAATCATGTATTTTGTTGCAGAGATTTCGTGACATATGTTTTAATGTTTATTATATGTTATATATGATGTTAACTTAATATGAGTTTTCTAGCTTATTCCGACTATACTGTACTTCAATTGTTTTCTTATTTTATGCTATTTTTAAGTTTTTCAACGAGTGTAGTTTGGATATTTGCCATGTTGGTGAAGTTTAGGATGGCATCAACCAATATCAGATTGTTTTCTACTGGACTGACTATGCTTAGAACTGATAAATGTGTCTAATTTCTGGCTTTTTAACGTTGGTAGAAATGTTAATTTCTAGTCAAATTATTAATTTTCTTATGTTTGTAATAAAAGTCAGGCAATATTGCATTTTTTGATCGTGCTTGCTTGCCATGCCATGTATAATTGTGCAGATTTATGATTTGACATAGCCATCCGTATCTTTGTTTTATGTGCTTGCTATGTCCATCAAGCCTAAGTTGAATTTTTGTTTTTATAGCTTGCCGGTGTATATCCTTGTCATGTGTGATTGCCTGAGCTCTGTTCATGTTACAGCCTGTGTTTGTGATACATAGAGTTTCCCACTTTCTCTTTAAGAATGTTAATTTTTGAATGACCTTGCATATTAGGTCCCCCATGTGGATTCTGCAGCTTCCACTAGTTTGTAGTTAACAACCTATGATCTAGAAAGTCATCTAATCACATTTCAAGCACTGATATTGATCTTCAAGCTCAAGTCGAGATCATCTAAAGATTAGATCTTCAGGCATGTGGTTTGACTTGTGGTTATAAGCTTCATTGAATTATCTTTTGTTCTTCCAAGAACATCACCTAATTAACAATGTAAGTCTGTAACTTACCAAGGCTCGATGGATCTTAGGCTCATAGCCTCATACTAAATAAACATAAAACAAGACAAAATTTTAAGCGACTATTTTTGGGCGTTTTTTCCATGGAAATTATTCAAACAAAGGCAGGGCAAAAGGAATAAATGCTGAGCTCCTAAAGACTCGTTTTTCTCTGCACTTATCTACCATGGTTTGGATGATGAAAGCTTGTCAGTGTCCTTCATACCTGAAATTCTGTTACAAGCAGTTTCGATTTGGCATTGAATATCATTTGAACAAACTTGACTAGGGTTGTGATGATGTTTCTGATCCTTAAGTTTAACAATTTCCATGGTACATGCTTGCTTTTAGTAAAAAGGTCTTGGCCTTGTGTTTTTAAATATAAATAGTCAAAAGGCAATGTGGTTGTGTATGACCTGTATATCTATTCTCTCTAGTCTTATTCCATGTCAGTGTTTGCAAAGGTGCGGCTCACTGCACCTCATTGGCCCTGTGATGTGGAGTGGTGGTAAAGTGCCCCGCGTCAGATGCGTGACGCTTTGCAAAAGCAAGTCAGCACCTACTTGCGCTTTCCAAGCACTCCTGCACTTCCGCAGGCGCATGCAAGGCATAACATTATATATTTTTGTTCTTTTACGTTTCAATTGTGTCTTTACAACTAATAACCCATATCCAAAAAGAAAAAAAATAAACCCACTATCCATTTTCAGTAGAAGCACTGTTATAAATAGCGGTAAATAGCCCCGCAATAGTGGCGCTAATAGCGTTAGCGGTCCCTTCCCGCGACGCTATCGCGCAATAGCGGTGACATATTGTAGAATATGTATGTTCGCAAAAACGGCCAATAGTGTGTCATAACGGTAAATAGTGAGCGATTACATTTGAAATTTACTTTTTGACTGCTATTTAAACGCGGTTTGAGGCTTATTTTTTTAAAATTAAACTCAACCCCTGACTATTATATTCCACCGTCTCCTGTGATTTTCAGCATGTTTCTGCCACCTCTCATAGCCTCTGGCACCTACCTTGATACTTCCTCTCACCTCCTTCACTGTGAGCTCCTCTTAGGGCAGTCTTGTCATCGCTAAGTTCTTCTTCTCGAAGACGACGACTTTTTTATTCCTTCAGTCATCTTCGGTATTATGTGATGGTTACATGTCTATTTCATGTTTAGGATCTCTTTAAATCATCCAATATGTACTTTTAGATTTCTTAGATTTTTCTTTTTTAGTATTTATACATATCTAAATTAGACCGCTATTTGACTTTGCGTTTTTTACCGTTATTTTGTCGCAATAGCCCGAAATAGCCTTAGCGATGCCTCACCGCTACGAGATGCTATCCGCTATCGATAACCTTGAGTAGAAGGTCAATTGAAAATTCTAATTAGTTCCCGTTTACTCTTTGATTTTGCTTCAACTTTAGTCGTTATTTGACGTTTAATTGGAAAAATATGAACTTCGCTGCTATGCTCTGTGTGTTAAACCTTATTTCGTGATTTGGTAGTAGATATTATTTATCTTGACAATTTTTATGTGAAACTTTATAAGCATGAAAAATTGTGTGCGCGGTGTGCGCCTCATTTCGCTCAGGCGTGAGCAACACATTCCGCCTTGTGTGTGTGTGTGCGCGTAAAGGGACTTCGCGCTTTGCATTGCACCTCGCACATTGATGATGTTGAACATGCAGTTTATCTGAAACAACCTTGGATCTGTGCATATAATCATAATATATGGTAGAAAGCAAATTGGTTGGTGTTAACATTTCCATATCAAGAAACCTTCCTGACGGTGGTCTTGATCCTTTAGAATCAGAAATATTTGTCATGCAGCTCTGCGATCCTTGCACCCTTCTTTTAAACTTGAGAAAATGTATAAGTAGTTTCCGTAATTGTTAGGTTGTTACTCAAGATTCTAGAAGCCACAATGTGTATCCTCAAATTTCTTTCTCCTTTCCCTTTGGTATCCAACAGATAGATTGATTGGAATTATTAAGTGCAGTGGAATAAATACTCTTAAATTGGAAATCATTCTGATAGCTTGCAAAGGGGAGGTTGCCCTTCTTCTGAAGATGAAATGTTGATAAAGCTTTCTTTTGTCCCTGCAGGTAGAAGTTCGAAGAACTGCAGGCTGTTCATAATGGTGTGCTTGTTTTCTCTCTCGACTGGTGCTAAAAGTGTCAACATGGGTTATCGGCAACACATTTGTAGAGTTGCAAGGGACTTTTGTAGGTGTTTATTAACTCGGGGTTCATAAGTTTGTTAATTTTATTGCTGCAGCTGTAGTTTTTCTTGTAATGAGAATGTGACTATATTACACCGCTGATTCTGCTAAGCTACAGCTTTATTTGCAGCCACTCTTTGGTTTTTGCTTATTTGATTTCTGTTAACCTAAGTTTTTTTTATATATCTTTGAATAATAAATCTCGTAACGCACTCGATTATGCTATAGCTCTCACTTAACCAAGTTTATCTATTTCAAGATCTTATACTGGTGTTTCTTTCTTATTTCATATCGAGGCTGGAGGTTGATGACATTTTTTGATACAATTCCTTTATTCTTTCTTTTGATTATCATTTATTTACATTTCAATAACAATGATGCCTAGCAAAAGAGTTGATAGTTTATAGGTTAAGCAAAAATAACCCTGAAGGAGACGCTTGAGCAGAATGAGTCTCTCGCTAGCAGAAGACTAGTTGACTTTAAAATAAAAAACGTTGAATCAAAATAGAAATGTTAGGGGCACACCCCTAACCACATCCTCTACCACACCTCTCTCCCTCTATAGTGTATTGGGCCCCACAACAAATTTTAAAATCTCTCTCTCTCTATAGTGCATTGGGTCTCATAACAAATTTTATTTTAAAATTTGTTGTGGGGCCCAATGCACTATAGAGGGAGAAAAGGTGTGATAGAGGATGTGGTTAGGGGTGTGCCCCTAACACCACTCGAATCAAAAAGTAGTTCATAGGCTACAGCTTGGTAAAGTTGTAAACGTAAGAGGTAATTTTGTAAGAAAGACAATAAAATTGAGATTTAAAGACTATCTTACTGTTACTATAGCTTTCTTCTAACTTTTTTCCCCACTGACCTTCGTATATTATAATTCCCAAATAACAGTATTTCATCCTCTTCTTTTTCACGCACATTCACTTGCGCCTCGTCGGTATGCGGGAATGAATTAGAATGGAATGCGATTCCAAGTTCTCATTCATGCTTATCAAGCAAGATGTGTTTTTAGATGTTAGAAATGACATTCTCGTTTTTAATTAATTTCTACTTTATGTGGGAATTGCTATTCCCAATAAGTTATCAATAAATTGATATTCACATTTAAATGGGAAGAAAATAATAAATTAAATTTTGAATATACCCTTCTTAAACATATTCCTACTTAGTTCTCTAATCGTACCCAAGCATGAGAATATGAATGAGCATTCCATTTCCATATCAATTCCATTATGTCCCTATCCTCATTTCATTGTCGCTTACTTTATTTTCGCGTAACAATGAGGCGTTGTAGAAATATGATTAGGGGTGCTAAATCGTATCCGTATCCGAGGAAATATCCATAACCGTCTCCGTTAGGATACAGATATGGTTACTCAAATCTAAAACTGATAGGATATTGTTACAGATATGATTTTGTAGTGGAATATCCGTATCTATATCCGAAATATCATAATACATATTAGTCATACTTTTACGATAGTTTTGATTCGTAGATTATGGTTGTGGTTAATTTTGATGATCAAGATATCTAATCTTAACTTTTCAGTTATAATGAACATATTAACGAACTCTTTTGTATCACATGAACTATGTTTTTCTCAATACTATCTAGTTTTCTCATGTCTGTTTTGTATCCGCATGCATATCCGCTTATATATCCACATGTATATCCGTAACCGTATCCGATTTTATCAGATATGGTTATAAATTTTTCTTACCAAGGTATATCAGAAAATTGGATATGATTATAAATTTTTCTTACCGAGGTATATCGGTATCAGCATCCGTATCCAAGATGGATAAGCGGATATGGATATGATAAGTATCATATCCGAGCTTTATCGAGACCGAATGCACCCCTAAATATGATGGTCTTCTTTGGTTTGTTTATTATTTGAGGTGCATCTGGAACTTGACAAAAGTTTTCCATAGATATAAATATAATTGAAGATGACCTCATTAGAGGCCTCACTTTTGCATCATTGGTTACCTGAAGAATCAATGGTTTATCAAGTATCATGTTGATCTTTGGCATGTGGAATTATAGATGTATAAGATTCATGTTGCTAAAAAAATCCATGTTCCATATTCTATACACCTCCTTTTTGAATGTAGAGAAATACAGGGGAGATGCAGTCTCATTTGTAGGGTAGTAGAAAAGTCAAGTCTTAAAGCTTCTTTTCTTTCCTATTGCATGTGATATTTCCTCCCACTCTTTGTCACCAGTCTCATGCAGTCTTTAAATTTAGAATCTACAAGTTAAAATAAGGCTTATTTTCGCTTTGGTACCCCAAAGGTTACCCATCTTTTCATTTTGATACCTCAAACGTATTTCTTTACGGTTTGACACTCCCGTTTAGATTCCATTCGATTTTCAGTTAAGTTCATGTGCGGTTCTCAACACATCCTACACCCTCCACTACTACTACTAAAGTATCAAAGTATTTAAAAAAAATACTTTGAGGTGTCAAATTGAAAATGTGTAAAGTTTAGGTACCAAAGTGAAAATAAGCCCCGTAAGGGTGCGCCGCAGGCTACTTTTATGCCTACCCTGGTAGTTTTTTGTCTTATATGAAAAATCTGGAAAGCTATTTGCTCACCCAGCTAAGAGGGTCAGAGTTTTAACCTAAACCCACTTTGTGATTAAGTTATTAAAATATATTCATTGATTAGAGATATGATCCTGAGATTATCACATGATTCTTATAAACTAAAACCAAAGAGGTTGTGATTTCTGAGGGAGCGTCAGGAAATTAGAATACTCAACTGAGCATCACATGATGAGGCCACCTCACCGCACCTTAGTAAGATTTTTCCAAAGTAAAATTGGTCTTTTAACAATTTACACCGCATCAAAAATCACTATATTACACATTTCTAATGAATTTTCTGTATTTCCCATAAAAAACTAGTGTTAGTGAGAAGGTACAGCACAGTTACTTATTTCCGATGAGGCAACATGAAATTTTATTTTCAGTTTCTCAATTTTAAATTTAATTTCTCTAACCATTACACCAAAACTCCAAAGTTATGGTGATGATCAAGGATTATAGTTTTATATTAAGTGGGATTTGAACCTGGGTTGCTCTGATATCATCTTAAATTTAATTCCTCTAACCATTACACCAAAACTCTAAAGTTACGGTGAGGATCAAGGATTATAGTTTTATATTAATTCTAACACTCAACAAAGGCTTATCAAGTTCTTTTCTTCCATAAAGGCTTCTTATATTTCTTATATTCTTACATATTTTAATAGATAATCCCTCATAATGCAGATTATGATGTGTATGGAATCACGTTCACTGATGACGATACTATCATACTACACTTTATTTTTAATTTCCTCTTCATGAAAGTTGATCCTATAGCTACTAGTTTATACAATTAATATATGCATATTATACAAAGTATTGAGTGATCCAATGCAAGACATGTTAATGTAATTCTCATGTCACATGCACTCACTTGCTCCCTCATTTCTATCATCGTTCCTACATGTCCCTTATATACATGCAACTGCTCGCTCCCTTGACAATCCAATACGTTATTTCCTCTTGAACCAAACAACCATGAAAGCAATTTCGAAAGCTTTTTGTGTCCTTTTAGCTCTTTTTCTCCTTTGCTCCGCGGTGGCGACTGACGCAAAGTCTTCAGTGTCAGTTGAGAGGAAGTTTGTGCCGAGAAAACTGATGAAGTCTTCGGATTCGAGTTCTGTTGGTGTGGAGGGTCTGCATTCACAAGCTATGGAGACCGATGACGAAATCGGTGCAAGCCTGAGGAAAATGCCACCAAGCAGATCAAACCCAACGCAGAACTAGATGAGGAGGTCTTCGACGGAGGAGGAGAAATGTTCTCTCTGGATAATTTTGTAGATAGTTATTTCATTTTTTGTGTTTTTGAAAGTTGGATTCTTAGAGTTTTCACTTGTAGAATGGATGCCTGTAATGAAGCTGTGAATATGAAATTTAAGTTCAGTTTCCAGTACTTGCACGCGAGATTTTGATAAGGATTCTACTTTTTTTTGCAGATTAATAAAATGGCAAGGGAAAATTTTTGGTTTTTCAGTTATAATCTATAGACTGAATTATGGCGATGCATTAATCTACTGATATTGAGATGAAAATTTTCATTATCGAGGCTGACTGCAATTTGTATATATCAAGCTCGTCGAAGACATTCTGAATTTTTCAGACGAAGAAGAGAGTATTTCATCGAGGATTTCTTGGCAATGGAGAGTTTCAGTACTTTGGATTACCACCATGAATCAAATATTGTAGCCAGTGATTTGCAAATAAATGCAGTAATTGGTAACTGGCATAGAGAAATATGAACACATCAGGTAACTATATTGGAAGTGAAGCCCTCTCTCAACTAATATGCGCTGTCGCAAGGTACAAATGCAGCTCTGCATGAGCTCAAAAAGTTAGAGAGAACATGCTGTTTGTCTTCAGAAATGTTCAACACAAACCTGCAAATGGGTAATCAGAGCTCTGATCTCTGATTACTTCAGACTTGATAACTAGTCCTCAAACTTGATAACTTGCCCTCCCCCACATCTTAACATCTTTATATTATTACTTCAAATCATTTAAGTTGCACCAAATTGGTCACTATAGTTGGTTTAAAGCAATACAAGAATAATTCTAATTAACCATGATTTATTGGATATTTCTCTTTCCATCCATGACTCTACTTTATCCTGAGTGCTGACGATAGTCCATCAAACATTTTTCTTTGAAATTACTTGAGCTCAAATTACTTGCTAGGATGACTTGGGAAAGATACAAAATCTAGCATAAAATCAAGCTAGCATCGTTTTCATCGAACCAAGATACAAGTGCTCATACTACTGCACCTGGAAAACAAAGATTTCTCCTTTTCGGAGACAAGGTAAGACAAGAAAAAAAGAAAATAAAATAAAAGAAACGGAACAAAGATTCTCTAATGTTCAAGTTTTAACTTGCTCTATATTCCACCAAAAAAATGGTTGAAATGTACTTTCCAGTAATAAAATGCTTTTTACTCTACAGTACTAGATCATACGTATAGCATTTCAAATTGTACATAATGAACCCAAGTCACTCTACCCACCAAGTCCACTTGAACTGGGTGCTTTCTGATTTGGGCTTTTACCTGCACTCTATCTACCCTATCAGAAGTAAGGCTATAAACATAGACATTAATCTTCGGCCACCCTAAAGCTCATTGCCGCGGGCCTAACGAACCTGACTGTAGCTGCCATAGAATCCATTTCCTGGAGCCTGATAAAACCCTGATGCTGGAGACTGCTGCTGCTGAGGATGAGGTAGCGGTGGCAATGGCGGTGGTGGAGGTGGTGGTAAAGCACCGGGTCCTGCCAATTCCATTGAAGAAGGCAAATGAGGCGGTGGTGGAAGCGGAGGATTACCATTAAATCCATAAGGCATGATTCCCATCATACCCCCACTAGTCTGTACGAATTGCTGAGGCAGCGGAAATGGTGGTGGAGCAAAGTAAGCATTCCCTTGGTCAGAAACGGGCATTGGTTTCTCGAGTTTGGGCCTTTTGTCCACATGAAACACGGGTGGGCTACTGGTGATGCTTCCTGAGCTCAGGTTGCCATTTCTTGTTGCGGCAGCTTCTTCTGCTACCAAAGAGGACAGCAGCGAGGTCAGCATCTGTGCTGAGGAAGTAGAGGCAGT
This sequence comes from Asparagus kiusianus, assembly GCA_022839385.1. NCBI lineage: Eukaryota > Viridiplantae > Streptophyta > Magnoliopsida > Asparagales > Asparagaceae > Asparagus > Asparagus kiusianus. The sequence goes on from BQKN01001090.1 coordinate 240,573, forward strand.
GAGCTTGGCCGCCATAGCTGCTGCTGCTGCTTTCTTGTTCTGCTCGTCTGTGCTTGTGGAGGAGGTAGCAAAGGAACTGACAGGTTGTGGTGGTTGAAGCTGGGGACTGCTTTGTGATTGAAGAGTTGGATTGGATTCTGTTATAGGTGTTGCTTCAACTGATACTGGCGTTGAGATGGATACTTTCTCGTTAGTGCCAGATTCCATTTCAATTCCCTGCCTCAAGTTGCTGGCTCGCACCGTCTCATTTTGAGCAACCTGTAAGTTTGATACGTATCACTAGGGCAGACAAATTGAAAAGGAAACATGGTAACAAATTACAGAAGGAATACCAATCAGAAGAATATGATAGAAGATGGTACATAGAAACGTGACTTGCACAAAACATAACATTTGATTCGTCCTTGTCAAAGTTGTAAAAAGATAAAGAATCAAGTTTAAAGATGAAAGTAGCCAAAGAATTCACTGGTCAATACGCCAATGCAAAAGAACTTGGAGAATCACAACCATTGGTCCTTTCTGCAATTTGATCCACATAGGGAGAGCAGTAGACTAGAATGGGTATTGTTGATCTTAATTATTCTGTGTGTTCTATCTATTGCCAAGACTTCCTCGTCTTCCCCTATTAACAGGGTATCACGTCGCATCATTTAGATTCTCGCGAAATGTGACTTGTTAAGTATAATGCACAAACTGATCAGAACGAACGAGTACAGGAGCAAGAAAACGCGTTCTCCATAAACGAAGTATTATTTTTTTGCTCAATATGGAAGGGTAGCATTCCCATTGATAGAAGTGATGGGGTTCAAAACCTATCAGCACAAACACAAAACATATAATTTGAATGAAATTGCCAGAACACACTAATCACTGAAGAAGGCAGCATGGAGCACACCTATAAAAGTTGCCACCCTTCTGCATATCAGGTCACCTGCAAAACCATCCAGGTTGTATAGTAGTATCATTTCAAACTATTATGCAGCTACATGCCCTAATTTCGATCTCAGGAAAAATGATCAGCAACATGGGCAATGTCAAATGTTATGAACACCAGTCCTTAAATCATACATTTCGAACTTCTTAACTGCTTTGCAGACAAGATGCTAGGCTTCAAGGAAGGGAAGTAGGCAGTAGGCAGCATGACAGTAATCTTCCCTCTCTAGCCATCAAGTTAGTCCCTCCATTAGGTTTTTCATATAAGGCTTCAAATCCCACTTTTCCCCTAAACTATTAAATTTGTCCCTTCTTACCTCCTGAATATTTTTAGTCCCGACATGCCTCCTAAACCCCTGAACTACTTCTGGTCCTACCTTACCATTACCCCCTAAACTATTAAATTCATCCTTACTTACCTCTTCTACTATCAAACTCAATACCTAGTTACCATTTTCATATTTATTGCTTTGTGGGTGTTCTAAATCAATTATGAGAGAAAAGTGATAGTTCTGCGGGTAAGATGGCACTGAAAATAGTTTAGGAGGCAGCAAGCAGGAGGAAAATTCAAGAGTTTGGGGGGGGGGGGGGGGGGG
>BQKN01001090.1:247101-265010 GCA_022839385.1 Asparagus kiusianus
TATATATATATATATATAAGTTGTGTGTTAGATTATAAAACTATAACCATTAACGCTCATAACAACTATAAAATTCATCCCAATTTTGGCCTTCGTGGCTTGTAGCCTTCAAAATTTCCTAGTAATCAAAGCTTTACAAATTATATTAACTAATGCATAGAGATAAATTACTTCATATGAATATGGCCCTTAACGAAATTTCAAATCAAGCACACCCGTTAGAGTATTAGACAGCAGTCAGCAGCACAAGAGGAAAAGATGAAAAAGATGAAAAAGAATAAAAACAAAAATAAGAGGCAAAAGGGCGGATAAAATATCAGCGGCCAATTATGGAGAGAATGAAAATTTTAAAAAAATGGCAGGAAACCAACACAGGAGGGGAAGTAGAGTGAAAACAAGACAAACAACAAAGAGAAGCAAAAGAAAACAGAAGAAAGAAGAAAATTGATCGAGAAATGTACGCAAATATCTTACTGGCCTAATCACTTTGTCCAAACTTGCAAACTTTTTGGTGGTGTACCACTGGTTTTCTCTGAGGCAGTAATTGGATGTGGAAGCAGAGAAAGGCTGATCATTCCACCAAAATTTGCAAGCAAGCAGAAAAAATTCACTGCCCTGATCATTTTCCCTAAACTTGCAAGTTTTTTGGAGGCATATTGATGGCTTTCACCTGAGACAGTCAATGGGTGCAGTAGCAGTGAAAGTGAGAAGTGAGATGTTGCACTGCATGTCTCATTGGTGGGCTGCACATGATGATCCAAAGATATATGACCGAAGCATATAATTATCCCTTTTCAATTAAGAGTCACAGTGTTTTGCTGCTGCTCAGAAGCGCTTGTAGGGCAGATACGAGACATGCATTATTAACAGGTCTGGCAAGCAGTACTTTAACACCATGGGCATGCAACCCCACCCCCAGCCCACCCACCCCCACACAACCCCCCCCCCCCCAACCGGGAAAAAGAAACAGCAGCAAAACACGTACACATCCCTAAGTGCTCATTATAACAATAACTGAAGAACACCAAAATCAGAGTCTACTGTCAACTAGTAAGCTTATATCAAGAATAAAATCTTTCCAGATTTTTCAATAATTATATCAAGGTGAAGTCCTTCCATCTGAATAAAGGCCTTTAACAAATTTCAAATTGAGCCACATTCAAAGAAATTTTACTAACTTGGGTCTCAACATTAAGTTTGCTTATGAAGCCGTGATGTAAAAAGGACCACGCCAACAGGTCTTTAATTGTCTAACCATCAATCCATCACATGAAAGAAGCTAGTTTTAGCGTTTAGCGTGTGGAAATGCACATGCAAGAAACTAGTTTTAAGATAACTCAGGGAATATGCTATGGTTACCAGATAAGCCTTTGACCGCAGTAAATACCAAATCACTGAGAAAATTGAGTACTGGTCAAATAGTACATACATGCATGTGTATGTGCGTGCACGTGCAGGCAGGCACGCATGTGTACTTTACGAATAGATACATAAAGATTCCAATATGAGTTACAAAGAATATTTCTTTTCTTTAAACTTCTAGAAAACATTTGCCATGATTTTCCCCACAAATATATCTGAAAAAAATTATAAAGCATAAATACGGTATAAGTATAACCAGCAGAAATTTTGCTAGCTATTTTTAGTTTTGGAATGCTACAATGTAAAATGACCACAAATACTAACTTTGCTCAAATCATGAAGAAAGAAAAGAATTATAAGTGAAAGACATAATAAGATAATGAATATGTTGTTCTTACTTGCATCTGAGCACGGACATGCTCCAGCTTGGATTCCTAATACATCAACCTCAAGTAAGAAATAAAATGGTTTAGCAAGGAAAGAAAATAAATATTATGTAATCCAAATTTGAGACCTGCGCTTCTAGTCCTTCCTTCAGATAAGTGATTAGGGATGCTCTGGTGGCTTCCGCGCTTCTGAGCTGATCAATGCACTGTTTCAGAATATTCTCCTGCTCTTGGAGCTTATTGATCAAAGGCGATCCTTGCAGATTACCTGATTAAGGATGGTAAAATATTATGGAGAACTCACGACAAAAAAAAAGAAATGTAATAATTTATGCACATGTAGTTTGGAAAGTGCACATAGTGTCAACAAGAACATGTAATTACTAATTAGAATACAACATTCAGTTAAGACTAGATTGGTTTGCCTTCAGCATCTCTTGGCTCGTGCAACTTATAAGTATGTCCAAGAAAATATCCCCTACGACCATTACAATTTTGAATTATTTTAAGAACACTCCTGAGAATACAGTAAGAAGGAAACATCTCCAAAGGTCAACAAGGGGGGCAACAACAATGATTATGACAATAATCAGTACCATCCTTTTCAAGTGTAATCGAAAAAAGAACCGTGTGAAACATATCCACTATAACGCAAGACCAAGCATCAAAGTTTTAGTTTTAAATAAGTATGAAAAACAAAGAAAATAAGTTTGCAACGGACAAAAATAAGGCTGTGTAAAGTATTTAGCTCACTTCTGAAATGAGAAAAACATCATAGAAATAACATTTCAAATAAAGAAGTTAATGTCTCTAGAACCTTTCATGAGAACTCAAGGTTATCCTGACAACTTAACAAAAGATTGGAAAGGTTTGCTACATTCAGGTACTTTAACAAATGGAGCAAGTATAAACAGTAAGTTTCCCACTTTTTAGTATATATAATGAAATGTGTGGCAGTTGAAGCAAGTTACAGACAAGAAGACTAGCCCATAAGGTATCCATTTCTAACTCTATTTTCTCATGCGTACTTTGTTGGCATATCAAGTGTAACTTTTATTATTAAATTCGACTCAATTTGGTGTAAGAGAATGACGCCAAGCAAAAAGACAATGAACAATTAAGACATGTAATGCACAAGCATTGGAGCACGATAGGTAACAATTAACTCATGGAGTTATTCATTTTAAGATATAAAAAGATTGAACAGATGTCAAGCTAGAGGACCAGTATAAAAAAGTTTAGGAAAAAAAATGTTCAAGAAAAAAAAAATTGTTCAAGTTGTTCATACCTTGCATGGAAGAAACATCAATATCTTTTGCTATCCTCTCAACCAGATTAATAGCAGCCTTACATTTGTTTAAGGTAGTATCTTCATTATAATGTTCATCAAGAACAGATTGATATGCTGTCACTATTTTCTCAGGCATCCCTCCAACTGTTAATTTCTATACAAGCACCCCAATCCAAAAGACAATGTTAACTAAGTCGACACAAGAAACAGCATGAACTGATAGAGATCAATATGGAACTTAATCACTCACCAGCCTTATTGTTTGAGCATCTCTTTTTACGACTTTTATGGCATTTGACTTTGAACTCTTCCCATTGCTATCCAACAAGGTAGTCAGCCCAGTCTCTTTACCAAGAATATCGCTTTTGAGGCCTTGCCCACGTGATCCAAAGACCTTCCTTTCTTCCCAAATTCCTACCTGAGATAAAAACACAAGGTGCTTCATTTCATCGATATTGATCCAAAGTGTGCAAAAATGAATATTACTCATCTTATCTTTACTGATGACATCTTAATGTTTGGGACAGGAAATGATAGGTCGATTAGATCAATTCAGCAAAAGTTTGATGAATTTAGTCAAGCATCAGATTTGATGCCTACCTAGCCCATCTAAGTATGTCGTGTTTTCAGGAGAAGTTGGTGAACCTGCTAAAGAGGAAATCTTGGATGTTTTGGGATACAATGAGTGTAAATTGCCAATCAAGTATTTGGGGATGCCCATGGCGAGCAATACAATATCTGACTGCAGTTGTTACTATCTAAGCTCACTCATAAATCCATCTTGACAAGCTAGGTAATCGTCATATGCAAGGAGGTTTCAGCTGTCAAATCTGTGCTCTTGGAATTCAGAGGTACAGGGTCAATAATGTCATTTTGCCTTTGAAAGGTATAAAGCAAGGGGATGCTATATGTAGGAGATACCTTTGGGGTGGTTTTCATGATTCTTCAAAAGCTGCTAAGGTGTCTCGAGAGAAAGTGTGCCAACGTCACAAACTGGGGGATTAGGTGTGTTTTCAGCTACCATCTGGAGTAGCGTATCTACCCTTAAGCTTTAGTGGGCAATTCACCATAAGAAAGATTTTATTATGGATTAAATGGATCCGGTCTAATTACATAGACGTGGAACTTGAGGGGCGTGCAAGCTAAAATGGATGATTCATGGTTATCGAAGCAGTTGTTAAGCAATTGCTGATTGGGTTTCTACTGATGCAGCTCTTCTTAAATTGCAAAGTTGGTGCATTAATGGAAAATTCAAACTATGCCTTGCTTATTCTAGTATTGAACCTTATCTACCTTCACTGAACTGGAATCAGACTATCTGAGGGGGAACTTGCCTAAACAAGTAAACATTCCTGTATTTTTATGGTTAGGTATCAGTTTCAGATTATTAACCCAAAATAGGATGGGTAAGTTTGATATTTCTCTTACAAATATATTTCTATTATACAATCACACTGCTGGAGTCACCATCACCTTATCTTTACATGCAAATTCTCACCTGAGGCGTGAAATATCATTATGACTTTGTTGAATTTTAGAATGAGGAGCCGTGAATGGTTACACTTATGAACTGGTTTGCATGTAATATGAAAGGCAGGGGATTTGATAAAGAGGTTACAAAAGAAGTTTTGGCTGCTACAGTTTATAGTATATGGTTTTAAAGAAACAAGAGATACCATGGAGAAGATGGGAGGGACTGGCCACTTGTCTTGTGAAGTGTATTAAAGTCAGTATTCTTAGACAAATATATCATTGTAATGTGCCTTTGAAGTTCAAGGCTTACTCTGTGCTAGGGAAGTTTTGTATCCTCAGGAATGCCTGAGCTGATATTGTACTGATATTGTACACATTGCTCAACTGGTAATGAAATTTATTGTTCATTGAAACCCCAACACACCCCCGCCCAAAAAAAAAAGGGACTAAACATTAGACCTGGTGGTAACATTTAATCCCAAAACTCTAGGGCACGCAGCATGAATAGAATGAATGTGTACCAAAAACATTAAGCAAAGGCAATGATGTTGCTTTTCGGGATAAGACAAAAGAAATAATAGATGGAAAACTAGAGACCATTTGTAATTTCTAACTGACGGTTTGTAATTTAGTGTCTAAGACATGAGAAAACACTAGAATTTACAGAAATATAAAGCATATAACTTGAATCAAAGACTGAGATAACTTGAAGAAGATAAATATATGTTAAACAAAGTAAATTCATATAAAGCAAAGGGACCAAAATGGTGGAAATAAACCACATAAGTTCACAATGCAGCATCAGGCATCCCTACATTTGGAGGGTGATAAACCCTAAGTCTACTTGTAGCAAGGTTTTAAATATCGGATATCGGGGAAATATCGGATGGCCAAAATTTATATCGGATTGCGGATATCGGGGAAATATCGGGGATATGTGGTAAATATCGGAATGCCATAATGAATGTTTGTATACATAGTATAATACATTAAAATGTAATCTCAACATATGTAATGAAATTTAAGCATACAAAATATGAATAATATATGTTTAGGATCATCAACCTTCTAAAACAAATAAAAGTGCAAAGCAACGTTGCAACATTCGATCTGCTTTTTTTAGGGCAAAATGTCATTTGATATAATGGAGAAATCTTGATATCTCGCCCAAAAATTCCAAACACGGTATATTATTTTGCAACAAGCTATATAAAAAGATATATTGGTCCACATATCGGCTAATATTTCGGCCATATTGGGGATTTATCATTCAAAATAGCCAAAAAGCGATAAAGGATATTTAAAGACCATATCGGTTGCGGCAAGCCCTGTAAAAGGATATATCGGGGGATATATCGGGCCATGTCGGGGATATTTAAAACAATGCTTGTAGGTAGATATGGCATAGCAAGCCCCTTCCTCAGACTGAAGTACAATGCGTGTAAGCTATGCACTATAACATACCATATCCCAAAATTATGAGAGACATCATATAGGGGTATGTATGGATACAGGTCACACTAGTTAGAACTTTTACAAGCTAACAAACAAATTGCAATGTCATATGGAAGCCATCAAAATGCACTACTATGAAGTTACACAAGTTTCCAGTTAGAACATACCTGTATTCTGTGATAAGTCAATTTTAAGCAAAGATGAGAACAAATTTTGTTTTTGAGTGGGCATCGAATAAAACAAGGGCTTTTGCTTTGTCAAAAAGGCTACCTTATGGTACAACAAGAAATGTGATTTCTAGTCTTACAAGCTCTTTTCCCCTTTAGTGCAGACATACATAATTAACACAACGCTCATCTTACAGGCAATGGAAACAGTTGAGACAGAAATTAACTTACTAATCTCATAACCACATTCTTTCCAAGATCTTCACTGTTCTCATATACATTTTTCAGCACTCCAGGAAGAACCTTCCAGAACTCATTGACAAACTCGCTCCCATTACGTCTGCTGTTCTGTAATATGTCATTTGCTAGATAAAGAAAAGACACTCTTTGTTCCTTTGATGAGCTATTAAACAGTTTTTCCCATGTCTCAACAACCTGTTTCGCTTTCTTCCGGTGGGATATACACCAAGTTGATAATGCTGGGGGAAGTTAAGAAACAAGAACAAAAAACCAATTTGTTGACAGTAGTACCATCCAGAAACCGTAAGAATATGACTCCAACAAAAAAAAAAAGTTAAATAGAAAGACATGATATTGATATAGCAGAGTAGTGAACAGCACAAAATATTTTTACTAGAAAGGCAATCAAATCACTGGAGCATTATGCAGCTTCAGCACCATGATAAACACCATAATAAATTACCTATATGAAATGTAAAACAGGAGATTCTTTCCATGCTAAAGTGTTTAGAGAGTTGAATGATGTTGCATGCAACTCTTCCACTATTACTGTATAAACCAATATAGTACATTTGTAACAGCCACTACCCAATGTACTATGGATTTGCGTAATCATATTTATGACCTAGACCTTTTTGCATAACAGTATAGGATCCAGTCTATAGTATTTTTTCCTTTTTCTCCTGATTCTTGTGGGAATTAGACTTTAATCCGATTGAGAAAAATAATCCTTGTATTTTTCTTGCATTTTCAGAGTTTTTTTCTAGACTTGAAGGTTGAGAATTCAAGTCTAAAATGGGTAAGTTGTCTAGCGTCCGTGATTTTATTCCCAGACATACTTTACAATGAAATAGCCATAATGTCCTAAAGGTTGCATGCAAAACATGTCTGTACATTGTCCATCAAGCAACATATCTTAATAGAGTGAAGTTGCTCAGACAAAACTAACTAAACATGTAGCTTCTGAAAACAGAATTATGTACATGTAAGTTAGCAGAATGTAGATGTTACTTTCCTAATATCATTTAGTTTTCTATCGTGGAAAGGTGACAGCAAGCTAGTTTGATTAATTGATGATAACACCTTCAATTTGATGGTTTAATTGTGGATAGACACTCCGTAGTATATCTGTTTTGAACTTGCTATCCCTCTAGTTCTATTTTTGCAGATGGACCACTGAGGCACCCTCAAAGACAGATTTGTTTTGCCAAAAAGAATCCCCGAGGGCAAAAGACTCAAAAGAATTCATTCCACAGGTCTATTTGCCAAAAAAACTAGAGTAGTTAGTTCAAAACAGTGATACTACATAGGGTCTATTTGCAATTAATACAATCTAAAAATCACTAAACAGAATGGTCGTCATTTGTACCTTGAACATGTCAGTTGGCCTACTATCTTAAGCAACAGCATTTGGTTTGAAATAATGGTAATATACTTAAATGCTTATTTTTAAGATGGTAAGTTAGGCTGTAACAAGACAGGCACTGTTTGACATCAATAACAAATAAAATCTAGCAAACATAGGTCACAGTTTTGGTATGTATCATACATGAAATCCATGAGACAAATAAACAGTTATTATGATCTGCTCAAAAATAAATATATTAATTCATATCATTCAAGTTGTGAAGAAATTTCTAACAGACTTGCAAAAGAAAACAAAAAAAAAATCAGAACTATTAGTTAAAGCGATGCTAACAACAAGAGGATGTGAGTTAAAGTCTATCAAGATGGCCAAAATTGAGCAATCTGATAAAGGATACATTGAATGCTTTTTTGTGTACTGTCAAGCTTATTCAGCTTGTCAGCTAGTGTTAGGCTGTCAAAATCACTCGCCATTTCCCTTTTTCTTATGAGATAGACATCATATGAACAAGAGCTTTCTGTGCCAGTAGCTGCAGCATCAGGTTATAAATAAGGAACATCAGAATCTTGTTTGATAGCTAACAAAGATTATTTTCAGAGACATAATTACAAAAGCATATTGCATGCCAATAAAAGAAAGTAAACCCTAAATCATAACCAAAATTTCCTACAGCCATCTTCTTATTGCGATTACAATACTGAATACTGAATGCACCAACACACTCTACAGCTAGCCACTTGATATCATGCATGATGTGGCATGGGTACAAATATATACCTAACGAACATAGCCCGATGATACACAGTGCATGATGAGTAAGTTGTGTTAGGTAAACATGTATCAAATAAGCTTGAGAAATCAGCCCGTACTTAGATTGTGATATATGAAAAGCACCCAGACGTTTAGCTACATACGCATAGCATGACATTGCACCATCTAATTATAATAAAGCCATATTTCCCTAGAGATTGTGTACACATAACTAAAGACACACCAAGTGTCTGCAATCACGGAACACATCATCACTTTAACCTTCAATATAGGAAGCTGCCAAGATCACCTCCCAGGATGAATTTCCAAGAAACAAAGATTTCGGTAAACCCTATTTTCTTCCAAGCCTCGCATTTTATGTATTCAATAGATTTCAACTCTGTATCAACATATCTCAATCCACACAGATACGGCAATCTTGATCCCCGATGTTGGAAGAAAGCAATAAACAATATATCAGAAACTGGATTTTCCTATTTGTAGCATGGTCTCTAACTCCATATTTCTCTTGATAGCTAGGGTTAGGGATCCCAAATCTTGATAATGTGTCTTAATATTACTTGATCAAGAGAAAAGTGAACTGATGCAAATTAATAAGTGGCGTTGATCGACTCAGTCCTCCATTAGGCTTGGACTGGATTCCGTCCACCGACCAATTAGGGTTCGGTTGGTTCGCAAATAATTGTAATTGCAATTACAACTGAAGTTACGCCTTGCAAAAGGCAAATGCAGTTAGAGCTGCTTGTTTCTCCATAATCCCAGTATGATGTTGCAAAAAGATGATCACTTTTCAGAGACTTATGTTCACAACTGCAGTTATCGAAAAACCCTAATAAAGTTACCAACAAAAAAAACTAACTTTTTCCAAAATTGCGAAGTGTACCAAACAGCCACTTCGTTTTAAAAACAAAAACACTAAAGATTCACCATCAAACTCGAATCATTTGAAACCAAAAAAAAAAGAAATAAAACCATAAAAAGGCTAAAGCGGGAAATTTCAGAATAGTACCCGAAATTTAGTTCGCCGGCGAGTTCTCTGTGGCTGCCGACAGTCGCCGGCGACTGATGTGGCTGACGGTGCGGAGCTGGCGGCTGTGATGGCGGAGGTCTGGAGAGAGAAAGAGAGGGGAGAGAGCGAGAGCACCGGGAAAAAAACAATCGGAGATAAAAGTTGCCCTAAATTCTCGATGTTCTATTTTAACCCTTTTTGTCTCCTTTATTTTTACGGTTGTCAGTAAAAATTAATTATTTTACCCAACACAGCTTTGCCCCCCCCCCCCCCCCCCCCCCAATTTTTTTTTTCTGTATTATAAAACTTCTTTTGATAGTCTAAATCACATCGTGTGATAGGGGTGATATGGGGCCGCTCACTTCGTGGGATATTCGATTGCGATTGAGAGTTAGGTTGTTCGTCCCTACACGTGTAATAACTCCTAAGAGGACGAGGACTTGTTCGCCCGTTGTTCCTCCGACGATCAAGTTAGCTATACTTGAGTGGGAAAATGAGAACTAAGCTAGTTCTACAGTGCAATGGAAGAGAGAAAAATGCAGAGAAAATGCTTACCCTTATTTTTGGAATAGTTTTCCTTTTTATAGCCACGCAAGAGGGGCATTCTAGTTTTTTCAGGCCAAATCTAAGCTAGCGGCTGAGTCAGCGTCGACTTTACAGGTGTCGGTCGTGGAGCGGTCACGGAATGGGCGTTGTCATTTCGTCATTAATGATATAGGATGGGCGACGCACGAAGTTGGTGTGGTCCGATGTGTCAAAAATAGTGTCTCAGATGAAGATATGATGGTGTCTACCAAACATTTAATGTGATGTCGACGCGCTGTCAGTGCGGGGTTCTAGGCCGAAGTTGTCTTTTGACCTGTGTCGAGTGTCGTCGAGAAGTAACGTCTTTCGAGTCGACCCAGCGAGGGGGCGAATAACTAATTGGTCAAGTGGACACGTAGCGAGTCGTCTTCGACAAGAGGACCGATAAGTACCGTCCTTCGAGTCGACCTGGGGAGGCGTCGACTCAGCGAGTCGGCTAGGTTAAAACTCTAGTGGTCCTGAGCGTTAATTCGATTGAATAGTGTGTGAAGGGGAACACCTGCCTGTTGTTAGCAAGGGCCATAATTTGGCGACTGAAAACATCATAACAGTTAGCCCCTTTTGCTTGGAGTCGGCCTGGGTCGGGTTTGAGTGAAATGAGAACAGCTTCGGACCGGCGCGGACGTGCATTAAATGGGGGGACTAAAAAGTCTTTTTGGACTTAACATGATTGAAGTCATCACACGTTCTTTTTGACTGCCTCAGCCCCGCTTTTCATGCCGGATTGCGGGTTGTTCGAGGTTAGTGGACTACGCCTTGATCCTTAAGATGTCGCTTCGGATTCTGAGAGTTAATCTTGACTGTTGGCCTAATTCTAATCCGGGCATTCAGATTCCAGCAGCTACGAATTTTGTTGCCTATATATAAAGCTAGTATTAAGGGAGTGGCGGTTATTGCTCGCGAAATGGACGAGTAGATCTGGCACTTCTTGCATAGAGAGACGAGTCATCTGGACTTAGCTAATATGGTGGGCCAGTAGTATCCTTGGCGGATTACTTTCTGCGTGAGGGTTCTGGCTCCAAGATGATTCCTGCGTGTTCCCTTATGGATCTCCCTGAGAACATAGCTAGCCTCCGATGGCCGAAGACACCAAAGATAGGGCCCCACGCCCCTGCTAAAGTATGATATTCGATAGAGCTGATCGTCGATTATAAGGTAGTGACAAGAGTTTCTTTGTAGATGCCTGCCTTCAGCGGTATTCTAAGGTAAGGTGCCCCGTGTGAGGTAAAGGGTGATAGGATCTAGTCAACAAGGCACTACAGGTGTCTCGGTTTGCATGACAGTCTCTGACGGCTTAGAGATGCTAGGACGCTTTAGGGTATCAGTGTAAACGGGTCATGCATTGTTTCTTAAGCTTGTTGACCCGAGCTTGGAGAGGGCATCCGCTCGGGTGTTGAGAGTGCGGGGGACTTGGGCTATCTTGAAAACCGAGAAACTGACTAATAGCTCCATAGCAGCTTTGAGGTACAGGACCATTCTTGGGTCTTTAGCCGTGTATTTCCTGTTCACCTGATGGACGACCAACTATGAGTCAGCCGATATATAGAGGCACTCAGCTCTCACTGCTTGGGCTGCTCAAAGGCTCGCAAGAAGAGCTTCATATTCGGCTTCATTGTTCGAGGCCAAGAAACTAAAAGCGATGGAGTGCTCGTGTTCCGACCCATCTGGGCTGCGCAAGACTACCCCCGCTCCACTGCCAGCTTCTCCTGAGGACCCGTCCACCTTCAATAACTACCAAGAAATAAACTCGGGTGAATTATATTCCAAGGTGCGACGGGTCTGTGGGGCAGGTGGTCGGACCGCTAGGGGTGCCGGAGGTTCTTGCCGAGTTGAAGGCGAGGGCGTGTCCGGCTCGTCGCCTGGTGAGGTCAACTCGATAAGAAAGTCGGCTAACGCTTGAGCTTTAATTGTCATTCTCGGCTGGAACTATATGTTATATTTGCTGAGTTCGACTACCCAGATGACCATTCTCGTGGAGGTTGTGGGGCTGCCCAGTGCTTTCTTTAGAGGCAGACTTGTCCTCACGATTATAGAATGAGCTTGGAAATAGTGGTGGAGTCTCCTTGCGATGGTGATGAGGATGAAAGCAGTCTTTTCTATGATAGGATAGTTGAGCTCGCCTACTTTCAGGATTCGGCTCATATAGTATACGGGCTTCTGGATGTTCTCTTCCTCTCGGATAAGGACGGAGTTGACGGCTTCGGGAGAGACGACCATATACAGGTACAAAGTCCCCTCTCCTATGGGCTAGCTCAGCAATAGTTTGGTACTCAAGTAGACTTTGAGATCCTAAAAAGTTGCACTGCACTCGGCTGTCCAAATTATGCTCTACTTCAATTTCTTGCTTCCCCTCAATGTTTTAAAGAATGGGAGGGTCCTTTCGGTAGGTTTAGAGAGAAAACACCCTACCACCGCTATCTTTCCATTCAGGCTCTGGACGTCCTTCAAGGTATGTGGTTCGGGTAGCTACTCTATGGCGGCTATCTTTTCTGGGTTGATCTCAGTTCCTCTCTAGATGATCATGAACCCAAGGAACTTTCCCAACTGTACCCCAAAGGCACACTTGTCTAGATTGAGCTTCATACGATAGTGTCGGAGAGTGGAGAAGGTCTATCCAGGTCTGATATGTGGACCGACACTTGTTTTGACTTCACCAGTAGGTTGTCTACATAAGCCTCCAAATTGCAGCTAATTTGATGCTTGAAGACCTTGTTGACAAGCCTCTGATACATTGCGCCAGCATTCTTGAGTCCGAATGGCATTATTTTGTAACAGTAGGTCCCTTGGTCGGTGATGAAGGAGGTCTTCTTCTGGTCATGCTCGGCCATAAAAATTCGGTTGTAGTCGGAGAATGTGTCCATGAAGCTAAGTAACTCATGCCTCGCACTCTCGTCAACCAGTTGATCGATCCGAGGCAAGGGATAACTATCTTTGGGATAAGTTTTGTTGAGGTTAGTGAAGTCCACACACATCCTCCATTTGTTGAGAGCCTTCTTCACCAACACCACGTTGGCCAGTCATTTCGGGTATTGTACTTCACGAATGAAACCGACTTTCAGGAGTCGTTCGACTTCTTCTGCACCCACCTTCTGTCTCTCAGGGCCGAGATGTCTCTTCTTTCGTTACACAGGCTTAGTGTGCCGGTTGACTGCCAGCTTGTGGCTCATCACTTTAGGGGGGATCCCAGGCATATCTTCGGGCCCCCAGGTGAACACGTTAGCATTTTCCTATAAGAACTCCGTCAATCCTCCTCGTAAGGGATCTATGAGGCTAGATCTGATCTTGGCCGTCTTCTATCCTTCCCGGTCGGTCAATATTTCTTGGAGCTCTTCCATCGGCATCGTCCTCTACCCCTCCGTTGCTTTTCCATCTGGAGACAGGCTTTCTTAATAGGTAGGGTTTCTTGCACACTCTTACTCTTGGTTGAGAGCAGGTAACAGGACTTGGCCTCTCGCTGATTGCTCCTGACAACCCTGACTCCATTAGGGGTCAGGAACTTCAACATATGGTGATAGGTTGATAGGATAGACCGTAAAAGGTGGAGGGTGGTCCTGCCTAAGATGACATTATGGGCCGACATGAGATTCATCACCAGAAATTAGACTTAGACGATGGATTGCCTGGGGTACTCTCCGACCGTCAAGGGGAGAGTGATCATCCCTTCGAATACGAGAGAGTGACTAGTGAATCTGATAAGAGGGGCCTTACAGGGAAGCAGTCAAGATTTGCTGATGTCCATCTGGTTGAAGGCGTCGATATACAGGATGTCCACCAAGCTTCCCGTGTCGATCATAATCCTCTTCACCTGGAAGCCATCAATCCCAGCTGTTATGATGATGGTGTCGTCATAAGGTGTCTCAACACCCTTCAGGTCGGCATCTCTAAAAGAGATGGTTTCATCCGCTCTCGGCTTCTTGTCACATTGGTCAAACCGCAACGCCCTCTTAACATACCTCTTCCTGGCGTTGTTGGACGACCCTCCAGCGGTAGGGTCACCACTGATCATGTTGATAATCCCCTTATGGCTGAGCTCTAGGGGTCGACTATCCTGACGTGTGTAGACGTTAAAAATTATCTATAGGTCCCAAATACAGCTCAAGACGTAGAGAAGATGAAGAACATCATCATCTAAGTCAGAGAAGATCATCCAATGCAAAAGGAAGCAAAGGAGACAGCAAAACCACACTCGAAAAAGACTTGGAACTGTCTCATGTTAGTAAGACAGTTTACACCGTCTCACATGTGAGACTGTGTATATCGTCTCACATGTGAGACAGTGTATATCGTCTCACATACGTGAGACGATGTACGCTGTCTCGCTAATAGTGAGACAGTAGCCCAGGACTTCTGACGGTTTTGTGATGATTTGTAGAGACCACATGGCTCCATAACTGCTTTAAAACGTTCATTAACGTTAATGGGCGGTTATAGCCGTGAGAGATGCTCACTATCTTCGAAAAATGCGGCGAATAACACAATTTAAGAGAGTGGGCAGCAGTTACAAAAAAGGGCTGGAACCAACCTCCCCTTTGGCCTAGACGGTAAACACTGTCTCGCCCAAAGGGGATAAAGATCACCAGTTGTTTCAACTCCTACTCGACGGTTACGGCTTCCAGTGGCTATAAATACTTCCTTTATGCACTTGTGAAGGGAGGGGACAGATATCTGAAAGTAGGGGTGAGCTTTTGATGAACATTGAGCACAAAAAAGAGAGTTCTTCACCATTTTCAAGCAATTTCAAGAGCCCTTCGGTGTTTCCTTGAATTCAAACTTAGATTTGATCTTGAGAAGAGTGTTCATCTTACTTCGTTAAGATATTCACTTCTGTTCTTGTTTCCCCATCGAAATATCAACTTTCAACCTTCTTCATGTCTAACTTGGATCATTGAATCGATGATCCACGAATTAAGCATACCCGACACAGGCAAAGATCACACGCAAGCAAGAGCTACTAAATAGGAGTTTATATGTGTGTTTTTAGGGAGCATCAATATTTTTTTATTATAAAGAGAAGTTTTACGTGTGTAAGGCTCACTCTTTTGTTTCCATTAAAATATTTGTGATGGATTCTGCAATGAAAATCGTTTCCTGGCGCAAACACGCTGGCGACCACAGTGTTGGTTGTACAAATCACTTTTCTCGCCAGCGTGTTTGTGTCGAGAATTATTTTTATTGTAGAATCCATTACAAATATTTTAATGGAAACAAAAGAGTGAGTCTTACACACGCAAAACTTCTCTTTACAATAAAAAAAAGTATTGATGCTCCCTAGAAACACACACAGAAACTCCTATTCAGTAGCTCTTGCTTGCGTGAGATTTTTGTCTTTGTCGGGGATGCGTAATCTTATATTGGATTTTATTACTCAGGCCTAATTCTGTTGTTGTGTTTTCCTCTTAAAGTATTTTCAAAACACCTTGTTGAGTCTTTTTGGTCAACAGTAGCTTAACCCATTACAACATTAATATTAAATATATTATTAATCTTTTATATATTAATTATACTAAAATATGTTATAAATAATATATTATAATATTTATTTTACATTATTATAGTATTATAATATTAAATATAATACAATATAATGTTGTATAATGTATTAGAATACTATATTGTACTTTAATGTATTATATTATATTATAGTTATTATATATTATTTTTAAATATAGTAAAAAAATATAGTGTTGTTGTGTTTTCCTCTTAAAGTGTTTTCAAAACATCTTGTTGAGTCTTTTTGGTCAACACCAGTTTGACCCGTTACAACATTAATATTAAACATATTATTAATCTTTTATATATTAATTATACTAAAATATATTATAAATAAAATGTTATAATATTTATTTTACGTTATTATAGTATTATAATATTAAATATAATAAAATATAATATTGTATAATGTATTAGAATAATATATTGTACTTTAATGTGTTATATTATATTATAGTTATTACATATTATTTTTAAATAATAATATATTTAATTATTTTGATATATCAATTTGTTATTGTTATATATTATATAATCTACACTCTATACTACTTATAAAAAAGCATATGAGTGTCAAAACTTTTGATTTCCCAAAATATCCTTCAAAATTTACTCAAATCATCATATTGCACTCAAATAAATATGCAACCCAATTTAATTAATTAAATCATCAAATGTAATAATTACACAAAACCATACCCCTTAAAATCAATTATGTAACATCTTGTAAACTTTACTATGTGCACTAAAATATAGAGGGTAATGTATTAAACCAAATTGCTTCTTCTGAATTCCAAAGATTGAGTCATGGCTTTCTCTCTCAATTAAAATCAGGTAATTAAACTATGGAGAGTTAATTAATTTTAAAGGTGGAGACGTGACGTTTACGCTTTCTCAATTACAATCTATTAAAATAGAGAGTGCTTGGAATTTCAAAGGTGGAGTTGCATCTTTCTCTCTAAATTAAAATCAGTTTTATTATGGTGAGTGCTTGGGATTACAGGTGACTCTCACAAATGTTTGTTTAGCTTGATTTTGAGCAATGACAGCTGAGCCATTTTCCAGCATCCATTTTGGGGTCACTTGCTATTGAAGATCGAGCCACTCAAATGCAATCACTTGCAACCTCTCATTCTTCATAATTTCCTTATCTCCCATAGACAACAGATATCAAATCTCGCATAAAACTTACAACTTTATCTTTGAGTATATCTTAGGTTTCAAATTTGCAACCAGAATCACAAGATCAGCTGTTAGCGAGCTTACGAAAGATAATCAAGAAGCTAGTAAATGGTCACAATTGAACAAAAGGGTGCGTACCTTTATAACCAGGTTAAAACTAGACCTTCTGGAAAAAAAACAATTTCGGTTGATTGTCAGAGAAGAAATATTTGTTTTTAATTTATTACAGATAGCTAACAACCTCAACGTCAGAGTACACAAAAGCTAATAAGGAGCCCTGCAAGATCAAGAGATTGCTGGAATTGTGAATCAGGAATTAAGAACCAAAACAAAGGCATGTTTTATTATATAAACTGAAAATTTATGATTTAATTGATCCATACTGTTGTTTGATGTTTAAGAAAATCTCTCTCAGTTTCATAGAGATATACTATGCGATGAAATTCTAGCTATGTGTGGTTCAAGCTCTCGAATGGTGATGTCAATGTCTTCTTTGCTTATGAGTCCTTTTTAAATTACTTTGTTATTACAACAAATAGGTCGTAGCTAAAATTTAAAAAAGTTTTTCTTCCATATATACCCTCAAATTTAGTGAATTTGCATCTTTAAAAAAATAGTGATAATTAAACTATTCATCTAAAACTACCCCCCGACCCCAAGAAACTATAGAAAGAAGTGTTCTGATTTGGCTAATCAAATGATATGGATGAGAAGGAGAGCAACATTCAGGCATCCACATTTTTGTAGTTAAAGCAGAGGCTTTTTCTAATAGCCCAAATTGAATCTTTTTGGAAAATATTTTTTCCTTTTCTTTTGGACCGTATGTATGACATCATGATTTCATCCCCATACTAAGAGAAAATCAATTTCGTTATTTTTGACCGTGAAAGTTTTGTTCTTCCTTCTTTGTAAGAACCCTTAGGACATGATGGACTTGTGAGTAATTACAAAGTTTTGAGGGACTAATATATAACTACTGAAAATTTTAGGACTAATATCTAGATAACCCTAAATATTTAGCTATGTAACTATAGTTGCTCTCTTTAGTTTACCACTGTCAATTGCATGTTTATCATGTTTCAAGTCATGATTTTTCTAGTATGTGTGTGTGTATGTATATATATATATATAT
>BQKN01001090.1:290010-310066 GCA_022839385.1 Asparagus kiusianus
ATATATAGGGAGGGGTTCTAATAAAAACCTAGAGAATTAAAAACCAATCCTAACCCTCCAATCTATCTAATCCAATGGCCTAGATTTCGATGGCAGAATTGTAAATATAGACAAATTTAATACACTGCATTAATGTGAAAAGGGTAAAATTGGAACAATTTATTGCATTAATGGTGACTGATTACATTGGAACAATGATATAAATTTAATACACGTCCTTTAATACTCTCTCTTACATTAATAGTGCTACATTCTTTAATACTCTCTCTCTCTAACTCACTTCCCGATCTCTGTAAATCTCACATGAAGAACACAACAACGCATTCAATCTGGATTCACTGAAGTGATCTTCAATCCAGATTCACTCCAACGAATTGAATCTGGATTCACTCCAATCGATTTGCTGCTCCACTGGATTTGTGAATCATTCTAACCATCCAAGCAGAATAAGAAACTTATGGTAAAAAACAAGCTATAAAATTTTATAACATGAAAAATTTTTACCTTTTACAGCAAAAAGTTATGATTTTTATGGTAAAAAATAAACACCTCACATAATTGAATCTGGATTCACTGCAGTGAATCGAGATTCACTGAAGTGAATCTAGATTCACTCATGCGTTTATTGAAGTAAAAACAAGCTGGATTCACTGCAGTGAATCGAGATTCACTGCACTGAATCGAGATTCACTGAAGTGAATCTAGATTCACTCATGCATTTATAGAACGTGTTTGATGATTTTAAGCAAAAAGTTACAATTTTTATGGTAAAAACAAACACCTCACATAACTGAATCTGGATTCACTGCAGTGAATCTCGATTCATTGCAGTGAATTCAATTATTTAGGACAGCAAAAATCGAGGATTCACTGCAGTGAATCTCGATTCACTGCAGTGAATCTCGATTCACTGCAGTGAATTCAATTATTTAGGACAGCAACTAAAACAAACCCCACAACTAAAATTCTGAACTTTAACCAATTTTAACAAAAAACCTAACATGATTGCAATTTCTAAAATATTTTAATAGAAACCCTAAAAAAGATTGAGATTATGGGAGCAGGGCGGCCAGGGCAGCAGGGGAGGGCGCTGGAGGCTGTTCGAGGCGGAGCGGCCGTGGTGGAGGTCGTCAAGGAGGTTGGAGCGGCGGTAGCTGGACGTGGAGGCGCTGCTGTCGGAGCTGACGTGGTGGGAGGGGATGAGGGCGAGGTCGGAGGCGGGGATTTGGTTCGAGATGGCGGAGCTCGGGGTCGTGGAAGTGGTCAGGCGGCTGCGGGTGATAGAGACAGCGGGGGAGGTGGTGATGGCCATGAGGACGGCCGATGGGTGGCGCTGGAGGTGGGCGACGAGAGAGGAGGGCGGCTTGGGGAGGAGTTCGGTGCAGCCAAGGGTGGGGACGAGCTCAGGCGAGGGCGGTGGGGGAGCGGCGGCGAGCTGGAGGCGGCGCGGGTCGAGCTCATGGGAGGCGGCGGTCGGCGCTTGATAGGAGTTGATGGGTGCGGTGGTGATGGTCTGAATAAGAAGAGATGGAGAGAGAGAAAGAGGGTGGGTGTACGAGAGAGGTGTGACTTTTGGGGAACTCAACAGTCACATTAATTACCTCTCTTTGGAGGCTGATAAATTTACCTGATTACCCTTATGCAGCATTAATTGTCTTATAATCTCAGCCATTGGATGAATCTCAATCCAACGGAGTGGATAGGTTTTTAGTTTTTAGGATAGTGAGGTTTTTATTTGAACCTCTTCCCTATATATATATATATATATATATATATATATATATCCCACTCGAGAAAGGGTGCAACACAAAGATTCCACTTGAGGAAGTGTTAAAGAAGAATCATATGCCTTGATGTAAACATCCATTTCATAATCTAATATTGGACCATTGGGAACCATATACAGATTGATGCAACCTAAACATTACCAGAGACGGTCCTTCATGTCGTAAAGCATCTTGCTCTCTTGAAGTCGACGATATATTTTTATCTGCCCCTAGCTATTGCCTGGGTAAATTTCTGAGAACTCCCCTTTAACTTTGGCTGTTTTTGGCCGTTTTTGAGATAATACGGCTAGCGCTAAGCTTTAGAGTTATCACTTACATTCTCTTATAAGTTTTGTCAGATAACTCCCATGATTAACATCGTTAGATCTGAATGTGCAATTAATACAAAAATCACGTGTGTCCAAATCGAACTTTATTGCGTTATATTATTATGCGATTTATATGTCATTTTTACCCTATATTCTTATTTATTAATGGAAAATCTTGAACCCATAACCAACATGCATGACAATCGAATTATCTTCGACCCACATAATCAAATCAATTAATGGAAGGGAGCTAGGATGCTCACTTATGTAAACAAACAATTATATATAACAGCCAAGTATTACTTGAACGCATCACAACTAAGAAAAATGATTATAATCTTTTACGAGATAGAGAATTTGGGGTGAATTATGTAAAACCTCCTTGAAGATTAGAGAAATTGAAAACCCCTGCAAACTTTGGGAAGGTGCACAGTGTCTTTTTAACGCCGAAAAGTCCATCCTAAGATATAAGAAAGAGATGATTGAGGGTGTTAAATTCAGAGCAGAGTAAGAAGAAGAATAAATTTGTAGATGGATACAAGTTTGAAATTTTATATAAGAAAAAGTAGAAACGGAAGCGAAATAAAGGGAAAATATAATATCTAATGTTGATCATACACTATTTAATATAGGGTTACTTTCTTTCTTAAAAAAATAGTTTTTGGATTTTTTAAAATTTAGGTGGGTTTTGTGAAACACCCTCAATTTCTAGAATTCTTATTGGAGATAAGCAAAAATTTTAAACTGATAGGGAGTTAAGTGAAAAGCACCAAATTTATTATTGTTTTAAAAGTTACTCTCAAAATTATCCTGAGACCCAGTTGTCTGTAACTATAAAATAATGAGCTTTAGCAGTCATATCCATGACTCTCATACTACCTTAACAAAATAGTCTGTAGCTATAAAATAATAAACTTTAACAGTCATATCCATGATTCTCATACTACCTTAACAAAATAAGTTGCCAACGAACAATTTAGTTGTATTATACTACAAATCATATCTAAATAGCCCGCATGCAAGCGCTAGTTCTGTACTACACTCTCTTAGGTGTAGTTCAAGTCAGGCTGCCACATGTGGACAATTCTGATAGAATCAGCCCTCTTTATTTATGCAGCTTATACAATAGTAACATACATAAAAGTTTAATAAATAACAGAATATAGCGGAACAATAAAATAAACAAAACAAAACAAAACAAAAACAAATTATGTCGAATAAATTAACCCATCAGATTTTATTCATAATCTATCATGACAATTGAACGTGTTACAGTCCTGGAGACAACTTTCAATTAACAATTGCCATGTTCACAAACTGACAGGCACATAAATTTTTTTACCATCCACCACCACCGCCTCCTCCACCTCCTCCGCCACCGCCACCACCTCCACCGCCACCTCCTCCACCACCGCCACCGCCACCGCCACCCCCTCCACCGTAGCACCACGGACCACCGCCGCCACCGCCACCTCCTCCACCACCGCAGCTTCCCTGACGACACGACACAAATTTAATAAAGTTAGGCGATAAAAGTATATATCATGTATGTACTAATTGCTGATCATTAGCTTCAATATGGACTTAGTTAACAGCATTTGATTAAGAAAGAATGAGATATAGAGAGGATTACCATTTTTTTTATGTGTATGAGCAACTAGAGATCTCTTTGTTTTTGGTGTCGCTCTGAAGAGTCTGAAGGGGCTAACCCTGAATTTATAACCACTTGGGGGACCCGCATTTTATTCTGTGCCTGCTTTTTGAGTGCGGTCTAGAAATTCCACGCGAGGACGTGTGAGAACCACGCCTTGTTATAAATATCCTTTTCGGAATAATATATTGTTGTTCACGGCGGAAGCTTCTTGTGCAACACGAACAATAACTCGAGATAAACCACAACCAATAAGCAAAACACAACCACAACAAGAACAAAAGATTTACGTGGTTCGGCAAGTTGCCTACGTCCACGGGGCAAGGAGGGGAGAGTTCTTGTTGCGCGCAACGGAAATTTCAGCAGCATTTCGACAGCACAACAAGAGAGTCAGGTCGCAATAAGAATTCTTGTTTCTCAAAGGGAACAAGAATCTGAAGCCTAATATCCCATCAAAGTAGGATATTAGCTCTTCCTCTCGTCAGCTCTAGGACTACGCGTCGAGGGAACCTAAAAAGTTATTACAAATCACACAAAAGCGATACAACCAATTTTTACGTGGTTCGACAAATTGCTTACGTCCACGGGGCAAGGAGGGGAGAGATCTACTAATAGAGGGAGAGAATACAACTAAGGTTTACAATCACTCACAACCTAAACCCTCAAACAAACTCTCAAATCCCTCACAATATCTCTCTACAAAAGATGCACAAAACCCTAAAAGGGACTGCACAAAACCCTAAAAGGGCCTACACAAAATCTC
This sequence comes from Asparagus kiusianus, assembly GCA_022839385.1. NCBI lineage: Eukaryota > Viridiplantae > Streptophyta > Magnoliopsida > Asparagales > Asparagaceae > Asparagus > Asparagus kiusianus. The sequence continues at coordinate 294,520 of BQKN01001090.1, forward strand.
CTCAACACATCTACTATTTTTCTCCTGCAGCCGCTAAACAAATCCGCATGCACAGTGCCCACAGCCGAAAAATTTTCACAGCCGCCAAGATAAAACCAAAGCCTCCTTTTGTCGCACGAAAACCTAAGCAATTGATTCCGATGTGCATTTATAGGCATGAGTTATGATCTCGGATGGGCCTTTCAAACTTAGCCGCATCCTATTGCTCCTCATTCGTGGCCCCCACGTTCCACTGAATTCTTCACGCATGCGCACACGGTTTGTTTGCACCCCACGTTCACAAACAAGTGGCCCCCACGAAGCAGCGTTCACAATTCTCCACCTCGGTGAAGTTTTCTCAAAACTGAGCCGACACCAAAGCATCCAAATGTCCCAACTTGTTATGTCCAGTACGAACTCAATCCAAAACAAGTCGAGAACCCGAACGAGAGTCCAAACAATCTCACACCCATCAACATCAACTAATCCAAACCGGCTGCATCTGAAAGACTGCTTACGTATCCTCTTGCCTAAGGAATCAAGCCGACGTAGTTCACCCAAATAGCCAACGGCGTCAACAATCACGAACGTGCAACAAGTTTCGATAATGATCAAACTTGTTACTCGGAACCACCTTAGTGAGCATATCCGCCGGATTATCCTTCGTGTGGACTTTAACAATCTCCACATCGTCATCTTCAAGAACATCCCGAACGAAGTGATAACGAACATCAATGTGCTTCGTCCGCGCATGAAAAACCTGATTCTTCGTCAAATAGATAGCACTCATGCTATCACAATAAATAGTAACTGACCTCTGCGATATACCAAGTTCCTCCAAAAGTCCTCGAAGCCAAATAGACTCCTTCACAGCCTCCATAACTGCCATATACTCTGCCTCCATCGTAGACAAAGCCACCGTTGACTGTAAGGTGCTTCTCCAACACACCGGCGCACGGGTCTAAGTGAACACATACCCCGTCGAGACCGGCGCTTATCCAAATCCCCGGCATAATCTGAATCAACATAACCAATGCATAGCTACCCACCTGTAGTGTCCCGCTCATAAACTAAACCAATGCATCTCACGGCGTCCCAATGACCCACTCCTGGATCGTGCATGTATCTCGAAACCATGCTCACCGCTTGTGATAAATCCGGTCTCGTACATACCATCGCGTACATCAAGCTCCCAACCGCACTCGCATATAGAGTCTTCGACATCAACTCTTGATCTTCAACTGACTTCGGTGAAAGACCAGCTGAAAGCTTCAAATGGGCTCCCAAAGATACACCAACCGGCTTCGTATCCATGCTAACATGGAATCGCTGTAGAACCTTCTTCAAATAAGCCACTTGTGTCAAACAAATTCTGCCCTTCTTCTTGTCTCTGCCGATCTCCATCCCTAGAATGCGCTTCGCCTCGCCCAAGTCCTTCATCTCAATCTCATTTGAAAACTGAACTTTCAACTCATCTATAGCCGACCTGGAACTAGAGGCAACCAACATGTCATCGACATAAAGTAACAAATAAATGTACGCACCTCCTTTCAACTTGCGAAAATATATGCAAGGATCAAACTGGCTCCGAGTGTACGAATGACCAAGCATAAAACCATCGAATTGCTTATACCACTGTCGAGGAGACTGTTTTAAACCGTATAGTGATTTCTTCAATATGCAAATCAACTTATCTTTCCCTGCAGCTCGGAATCCCAATGGCTGAGTCAGATATATTTCTTCATCAAGATCACCATGAAGAAATTCTGTCTTCACATCCAAATGATCTAACTCCAAACCATACTGTGCCACCAAAGCTAGCAAAATCCGAATAGAAGAATGCTTCACCATCGGAGAGAAAACCTTATTATAGCCAATACATTCCTCCTGTGCATAGTCCTTCGCAACCAACCTAGCTTTGAACCTCAATGGAGTGCCCTCAATGCCCTCCTTCTTCGTGTATACCCACTTACAACCAATTGCCTTCCGCCCCTTTGGAAGCTCAACAAGCTCCCATGTATCGTTCTTATAAAGAGATTCCATCTCCTCCTGCATAGCCACCTACCACGAATCAGTCTCTGAACTCTGCTCGGCCTCTCTGAATGTAGTAGGCACCAACTCATCGATACTCTCCACCGGAAGTACATACACAACTGTGTCGGCATACTGTGCTGGCATCTGTACGTTTCTCCTCTGTCTCCGAACCGTAATAGAATCCTGAACCTGAGCCGTCGGTTCCTGATCCTGCACATCAGTACCCGTATCCTCCGTATCACCATCGTGCTCGTCTGGCGTTACCTCAGTCGGCACTCTAATGAATACCGCACCATCTGGACAATGTGGATCTGCATCGATCTCCACCACCTGCGATATCTCTTCCGTCGGGTCGCTCTCCACCTGATGAGAGCTAGGAAGCTTTAAGATAGAAGCCTTATCGAATGTGACGTCCCTACTCAGCACAATCTTCTTATCAACTGGATCCCAAAGCTTATATCCCTTGACACCATGCTTAAATCCTACAAATATGGTCTTCCTAGCTCGAGGTTTTAATTTATCAGTTCTAACATGATAATATGCAGGGCACCCAAATATCTTGAGATGGTCATAGTCATGTGCTGGCTTTCCCGACCACATCTCCATAGGGGTCTTCCCCTCAATCGCAGATGAAGGCATCATATTAATGATGTGGCTCGCATATATAAGTGCCTCAGCCCAAAAGATCTTCTCTAAACCACTCTGTGACAATAAGCATCGGATCTTCTCCAGTAAAGACCGATTTAACCTCTCTGCCATCCTATTTTGCTGCGGTGTATGACTAACTGTGAAGTGTCTCTCTATGCCCTCGTCTCGACATAGCTGCTGAAAGGGGTCAGAAGTATACTCACCACCGTTGTCTGATCGCAACGTCTTGATCTTTCTCTCAGTCTGCAGTTCCAATCTCTTCTTCCACTCCACAAACAAATCTAGGACTTTACTTTTCTTCGTCATGGTGTACACCCAACAACGCCTAGAATAGTCATCTACAAAAGTAACGAACCAATGTTGACCACCAAGTGATGCAGTCTTGGTGGGACCCTAAACGTCTGTGTGCACATAGTCCAGGATGCCCCTCGTCTGATGAATGGCAGTCCCAAACTTCACCTTCGTCTTCTTGCCAAGAACACAGTGCTCACAAAACTCAATATTCCCATTCTTGGCTCCCTTCAATAGCCCCTGCTTGCACAATGCCTGCAGTGACTTTTCACCTGTGTGCACCAACCTATAGTGTCAAAGTCTGCTCATATCCGCTTCTAAAATAGCCGAATCAACCTGGCCAATCTCGGTGCTTCCCTTCAGATAATATAAATTCTAATTGCGAACTCCCTTCATCACCACCAATGATCCTTTAGTAACTTTCGCTACAGCGTTTTCGAAAGTCACTTTGAATCTCTTCGCCTCCAAAGCTCCAACTGAGATAAGATTTTTCTTCAGTTGAGGAACAAATCTCACCTTCTTCAACTCACGGACTACTCCATTGTGCATCCTAACCCGCACGATACCTATCCCACAAACGCCACATGATTGATCATTTCCCATGACAACAACACCCCCGTCGACTTTCTCAAAAGATGCAAACCAATCTCGCCTAGGGATCACATGATAAGTAGCGCCGGAATCAAGCATCCAATCTGATGCATCCACATGGTTCACCTCTGGAGTAATCAATAGAGAAAAGCACGAATCATCGGAATCATCGCCTTTCGCAACGTTCACCTCATTGGCCTTCGGGCCCTTCTTTTTGCTATTCTCCTTCTCCTTGAGCTTCGGGCAATCTCTCTTCCAATGTTCATGCTCCTTACAGAATGCATATTAGTTCTTTGCTAATTGGTGATGGTTTCTTGACTTTGACCTCCCTCTATTACCATCTTTCGGATATGGGCTTCTACCTCTCATCAACAAGGCCTCGCCTGAAGTGCTAGCACGGGAAATCTCCTTGTCCTTCCTCCTCAAATCGTAATTGGTCAATGCGTTAGTCACTTCACTATAGCTGATAGAAGATCTCCTGTTTAACAAAGTGAGCACGAAGGTATCATACTCCTCATCCGGTAAGGAGCCTAACAAAATAATCATTTTGTACTCATCCGATATCTTCTCATCAACATTTGCCAAGTCCAACAACAACTTAGTGTAGTTGTTCACATGAGCTGCTGCGAGGTGACTCTGGACATCTGAAATCTGAAGAGTCTTCGCAGCAAGTGCAACCTATTCTCTATACTCTTTGTGAGATACTTATTGTTGAGAATTTCCCACATCTTCATTGCAGACGTCACTTCAATCACATTATATTTCAGCTCCTGTTCCAAACAGGACCTGATCACCCCACAAGCGTTCCTATTCATTTTCTCCCATACCGCCTCATCATATTTAGGTGGCCTCTCGTGGACCATGATGGTCTCTTCCAAATTCTGAGCATTGAGCGCATCCTGTACGTCGCTCATCCACAAACCAAAGTTGATTTTGCCATCATACTTCACCACACTAATCTTAGTGTTCTGAAAACCAACTTGTATTATACTCGCCATCGATTTGCTGCTTTTACCTTCTTATCCCATTGTGAACTAACTCCAAATTGTAGAGAAAGAATAAATTTGATAGAAATTAGGAACCACCCAACTGAACCCTAGATCGGATTCTAAATAGATCTCCTATCCACATGAGGAAAACGAAATCTCCAACGGCAACTCCTAATGCTATCTCCACCGAAGCCGAGAACTCCAAGAACTAAGCTTCACACAAGAATCTTCCTCCACAAAAAACCCTAGATCTGAAATCTGGGCTCTGATACCACTTGTTGCGCGCAACGGAAATTTCGGCAGTACTTCGGCAGCACAACAAGAGAGTCAGGTCGCAATAAGAATTCTTGTTTCTCAAAAGGAACAAGAATCTGAAGCCTAATATCCCATCAAAGTGGGATATTAGCTCTTCCTCTCATCAGCTCTAGGACTGCGCGTCGAGGGAACCTAAAAAGCTATTACAAATCACACAAAAGTGATACAACCAATTTTTACGTGGTTCGACAAATAGCCTATGTCCACGGGGCAAGGAGGGGAGAGATCTACTAATAGAGGGAGTGAATACAACTAGGGTTTACAATCACTCATAACCTAAACCCTCAAACAAACTCTCAAATCCCTCACAATATCTCTCTACAAAAGATGCACAAAACCCTAAAAGGGACTACACAAAATCTCCTCAACACATCTTATTTTTCTCGTGCAGCCGCTAAACAAATCCGCATGCACAGTGCCCACAGCCGAAAAATTTTCACAGCCACCAAGATAAAACCAAAGCCTCCTTTTGTCGCACAAAAACCTAAGCAATTGATTCCGATGTGAATTTATAGGCATGAGTTATAATCTCGGGTGGGCCTTTCAAACTTAGCCGCATCCTATTGCTGCTCATTCGTGGCCCCCACATTCCACTGAATTCTTCACGCACGCGCATGCGGTTTGTTTGCACCCCGCGTTCACAAACAAGTGGCCCCCACGAAGCAGCGTTCACAGTTCTTACTATTAGAAATCAGAGAATACAAGTAGAGTTACAAATCTCACCGATCAAACCCTAAAACAAAGCTCTAGATCTCTCACAACTCTCCCACAATTGGATGCAACAATCCTCTCTCAAAGACTGCTCAAAATCGTTATTGCTTAACCCTAATTAATTAGGTTTAGAGTTATATATCAACTCAGAAACGAACCGGGTCAAAAACCAAACGCCCAGCCCAATACAGTTTGCGGTCGACCGCGATGGTCGGCCGCGCAGGTTTCGCGGTCGACCGAACCACAAACCCGAGACTTAAATCGATTACAGTCATCCACGGTCGACCGTGGCGGTCGACCGCCATCAGCTCCGAATCCCACCGGCCTTCGTGCACATTCGCGGTCGACAGCGACGGTCGACCACCAGTCTGCCTGGCTGATTCTTCTGCTGTTTCCTGCATTTCTTCATATATAATATCTCGATTTTAGTTTTTGACGAAACAAGTTAGGGCAGCGCAAACCATATATAGAACGGGGTTTTCACAACCCCCCCCCCTAAAAATAGGGTGGTTATATAAAAACCACCTAATTTTTTAATTTACACCAAAACAGTCTTTAAAGTATGTTTTGACTTTAGGGCATCTCCAACAGCTTCTCTAAAATTTTCTCCAAAATGGGGAAGCAAAAGTCATATTCTCCAAACTATTTTTACACCAACTCTAACAGTTTCTCCATTTTGAAGAATCCATTTTTTCCTCCAAAAATTTGGAGAATGCTGTAGATTTGGGGAAGCTTCCCCATTTTTTCTTTTGGGGAATGAGATGGGGAATCTGTTAGACCAAACACCTAACTAAATTCTCCAAAAGTGGGAAATAGGGAAGCTGTTGGAGATGCTCTAGAGAAGTACCCACGGTCCAAATCCGCATGTTTGTCTCATCTACTCCTCTCTTAACCAGGATTTTACCTATTAAGATCACAGAATAATAGCTTGTCATTAATTCACAAATTGTTTCAAAAAAATTAGTGATTAAGGTTTATGAATTGGAATTGGCAATCGCTGAGCCTGCTAACATAGGGTCCAACCGGAGCGCTGCCAATGCCGATCGAAACAAGAGATGGAGGAGGTTAATTTTTCTAATATTTCATTTTTATTTTATATTTTAATCGGGGGGTTGTAGCGGGGGGGGGCATGATTAATTAGGGGAAACATAGTTAAACCCTTATTAAGCGTGGATACATGGAGAAAGCGTGCTATGCGCGTGGCTTCATTTGAAGGCATTCATGAAAATTCAGATAAGAATTGGACTAATTTCGACCGTGGGTGGGTGATTGAAGGTAAACTATACTTTTAAGGTGGTTTTAGTATAAATTGGAAAATGTAGGTGGTTCCTGTATAATCATCCTAGTTTTAAGGTGGTTTTTATGAAAAAAGCCTATATAAAATGCAACCAAAATACTATCAGAATTAATTCTTCACGTCATAAAAGGAACTTGTTTTGTAAATTTTTTTGGTTTTTTTATATGCCTTTTAATAGGAGAGGGCATGGGCGGGGTCGGGCCTGACCCACGAACTGGTCCTCTCGATTCTAGGTTTAGTCTAGTTCAAACCCTATTTCGGGTGAGCCTTGACAGGCCTGGCCGGGAACTTTATTGCTGGGTCTAATGCTTGGACCTAACCCAGCCCACGATACGCATAGTGTTAGGTCACGTTCGACCCGGCCCATGTCGGTTCGAGTCGCGGGTTGGCCGACATTCGTTTTTTTTCAAACTTTTTTCTTTTTAATTTTTTATTCAAAAGTTTTTGCTAAATTAGCATGTATATATAGTTTAAACATGGAAATATGTATTTTATCTTTCTAAAAAGTCTAAATCCTATAAAATTATAATCAGTTATAAATTTATCTCAAAGGACAAAATATTCACAATAATTTAAGCGTTTTAGTAAATCAAAATGACTAAAAATATTTATTAAAATACTGAATAGCCTAGAAAATCTCTACTACTACTACTACTAAAATTACAATTCAAATATCTGGAGGTTGCAATTTTCAAATGAGTTGGTACAAAAATTACATCAAAATATAACTATACCTAAGGTGAACCGGATCGGACGTGAGCCGAGCCTACCTTTTTATCCACGGATTTAGCGCAGAACCCAGCCCGGCCTACGGCCCGAGTATATAAGAGGTTCGGTTGGGCCCAACCCATTGTGGGTTGAGCTAGGTCTTAACCCAAGACAAGCTAGGTCGATTCGACTTGTGGTTCGAACCAACCATGCCACTCACCCTTAACTCATGCATATTTTGAAACTACCTCCAAACTATTATTGTTTGCAAAAGTACCAACCAACGGAGACGGAGCCAGAATTTCCACTTGGATTGGGCACTTAAAACATCAACTTGAGTACACTTCTGCAAAATGGAAATACTTCATTCCATAGAAAATTGTTTTATATTTAAAAGTCAAGAGAAAGTACATACGAACTAAAAGTTTTAATAATTAAAACATTATATTCATATTTTCTAAAAACAATACGAGAAATGATAGAGACACACCCTCGGGCACATTTCCGACCACACCCACCTCTATCTACAGTGCAGGGGGGCCCCACTTGAGATTTTTTAAAAAATCTCAAGTGTGACCCCTTGTACTGTAGTAGGGGGGTGGCCGGAGGTGTTCCTTAGAGTGTGCCTGTAGCGCCTCCCAAAAAATATATTGCTATTGATGGGCTTATTAGTACTCCAGTGTTGGCTGATTGCATTGATACTAATTTCATCAATGTATTCTTTTGATACAGGACGGTCATCCATTCTTTTTTTTTTGTCAATGAAAGAAAATTTTATTCATAACCAAAAATGAGCATTTGTTACATTTATCTTTCAAGCCAGTTGAGAAACTGGAACTCAAACTCTCAAGTTAGCACTATTACAATGCATTTACAATGCCTGAATTCTCTCTTTTATATGAATTGGAAACTTGTCATTTAGAATTTTGGAGAAGATAGAGATCCTTATAGCTCGGAAAATCTTCTCAGGTTGCCGAGCTTTACTTTGAAATATTATAAGGTTCCTCTCTTGCCAAATCCAATATATCGAGACTGTAAGTGCCATTCGCTTTAATTTTTCCATAAAACCCCTCTTTTTCAGCCTGAAACTATACCAACTGATGATGCATCCCCATGAACAGAACCTCCAAGAGAATTTTAGCCAATCCATCACCATATTCCATACAAGCGTTGAATATTGACATTCATAGAATAAGAGGCAACATGATTATCTGAAGTTTGTACATAGAACACATTGATTTGCGGCAAGAATCCACATGCAACATAATCTGTCTTGAGTAAGTAGTCTTGATTGAATAACTAGCCAGGTAATAAAAGAATGTTTTGGATAGTTAATACTATCCCAAACTGTGTTATACCAGGCAGCAGCTTGATTCCCAGACTGTATAAGAATTCTGTAAACACCAGATATGCACATTTTCTCAACATTACAGCTCTTAGATAAGATGCTTTGCAAGCTGTTGACACTTCCAAATCTTCTAATCAACTTGTCTTTAATCTTTAGTAGTTGTTTCCACATCCAAGAATCACTCAATTTTACATGAACTTGCCATATGTCAGTCTGCTGCAAGTAATTTCCATGCACCCATTTAATCCAAAGAAAATCCTTTTTGAGATGAGTCATCCACAAGAGCTTCAAAGCTGCTACACAATTCCATGTCTTAGCTGAGAAAACACCTAGACCTCCATACTTTTTATCTTTGCAAATTGAATTTCAGGAGACTAAGGGGATTTTTTGATTCCAAAGGAACTCAGAGCACATTCTGTCGACCTTTTTAAGAACTTTGCTCGGTAGGATGAAATTGTTAGTCCAATAGATGTGCACACCCAAAATGACTGATTTTATCAGTTGAGTCTACCAGCATAAGAGAGAGTGCGCATCTTCTGCCAGTTTTGAATTTTCTCCGAAATCTTGCTAATTAGAGGGGAGCAGTCCAATCAAGATAACCTCTTAGTAACTAGAGGTAATCCTAAATATCTCACAGGCAAAATTCCTTCAGAAATATTCAGATAGGAGCAAATTTGGAGTTTAAGATTCTCATCAATACCATTCATGTAAACAGAGCATTTATTGGGGCTTATTTCCAGCCCAGAAACCCGACTAAATTCTTGCAAGCAGGACTGAATCTTAGTAATAGAATTCATATCATCTCTTCCAAAAAGCAGTAAGTCATCAGTAAAGAATAGATGAGTTATTTTCAATCTAGAGCACTTTGGATGGTATTTGAATAAGGCATCATTGTTGAGAGAGTTAAGTTTTCCTGACAAATACTCCATGCCCAACACAAAGAGATAAGGAGAGAGGGATCCCCTTGCCTTAGACCCCTAGCACCCTTAAAATATCCATGGAGAGAGCCATTGAGTGAAAGAGAGAATTTAGGTGTAGATATACATTCCATGATCCACATAGTCATGATATTAGGAAATCCTAGTCCCTCCAGCATTTCTTTAATGAATTCCCAGCTAATTGTATCAGAAGCTTTCCTAAGATCAATATTTAGAATAGCCCTTGGAGAAGAGTGCTTCCTACCATAATGTTTGATGAGTTCATGGGCCAACAAAATATTGCTTGAAATTAATCTCCATTTAACAAATGCACTTTGAGCATCACTAATGAGAAAACCCATTACTTTTTGAATTCTTGCAGCAATGATCTTTGTGATAATCTTATAAACACAGTTGCAATAAGAGATCGGTCGAACATCAGAAGGGGTTTTAGGATTGAGTACCTTAGGCACCAATGTGATGGAAGTAGAGTTAAAAGTATCCAGTAGCTTACCAGAGTAAAAGAACTCCTCAATTGCTAGTTAAAGATCTTCTTTAATAATATTCCAGGCTGCTTTAAAGAACGAGGCATTGTAACCATCTGGTCCAAAAGCTCTATCATCCGACATAGAGAAAATTGCATGTTTTATTTCATCTCTGGATACAGGAATAGTTAAATCATAGCGTTGAGAAGCAGTGAGAACTGGTCCATTAGCAATCACCTCAGTATCAGGCCTATCCACAGGAACTTTAGTACCCAATAGATTTTCATAGTATCCAATGAATTCAGAGATGATATTATCCATATCAATTATCCTGTCACCATTTGCAGTATATAAAGATAACACTCTGCTTTGGTGCCTTTTAGCTTTCATAATAGAGTGAAAGAATTGTGTGCATTTGTCTCCATTTAATCCCTATTTGATATTAGCCTTTTGCCTATAGAAGGAATTTTCACAATTGAGAAGACTAAGATATTTTTTCAGACAACCCTTCTCTTTTGAAATAAGCATGGAATTAAAAAGGTCAGAATTCAGCTGATTTTGAACCACAGTAAGCTCCTCTTTAGCCCTCAACACATGCTCACTAATGTTCATAAAATGCTTCTTGTTTAGGTCTTTAAGAACATGTTTAAGCTGCTTGAGCTTGACTTGAAACTTATACATATAGTAGCCTCTAACATCTTGATTCCAAACTGAGTTGACAATTGAGAGAAAATTTGGATGACAGGCCCATATTTTGAAGAACTTGAATGGTCTTTTACCCTCAAAATTATCATCTTCGATAGTAATCAATGCTGGGGAATGGTCTGAGCAATTTGGAGTTAAAAAACCCACCTGACTTGAGGTATATTTTTGGATCCAGTCCTCATTTACTAGAATTTTGTCCAGTCTAGACCAAATTCTCGTGTCTGCTTCTTGTTTGTTACGAAGCACCCAGTGGATTTAAGGTGGACAAGCTGACAAGAAGAAATGAATTTCTGAAAATCCTCAGTTTCAAAATCAGAGACTAAAGCACCTCCAATTTTTTCTCCATTGTTGATAATAGAGTTAAAATCCCCTCCAATAATCCATGGGCATGAGACATTATGTTTGAAAGCCAGTAAGTCATGCCATAGAGACTTTCTGCCAGCTAAGTCATTGAGAGCATAAACAATAGAGATTATACATGTCAATTTGCTGTCTTTGGTTTCCAGAGCACAAGATATAAATTGATTTGAAGATTTTATAGGTTACACTGAGAGAATATCACTATCCCAAAGTATCTAGATTCTGACATTATTGGCTTGATGACAATTTGAAATCCAATTCCAGTCCTTTGCCACCGGTCATCCATTCATCTCCCACTATATTATACAACCTCATTAATTGAGATGAGCAATATTACGTACAGGCGCTAAAGAAATAAAAGATTTTGGGTTAGGCACAAATCAAAGGAAAAGGTTAGCTTGCCCACATATTTAAATATAGACTTTGTATTAAAATAAAATTTTCCAAAGTTTTGTAAATATTGATGATTTTGTTGATTTGCAGGGTATTTTTTTAAAGTTGATGATTTGAAAATAGTTTTGCACATATTGAGATTTTAAAAATAATTTAGTAAATACATCTAATTTAAGATGTATATAAACAGAAACCAATCATTAATTTTATGCACCAAATATATTGAGCCTATTTATATTATGCTCAGAAATAACTTTATAAGACTTATTTTGTTAGCATTTGTAGTGGTTTGGCTTAAATTTGGTCCATTCCTTTTCCGTAAGAATAATTAGGCAGATATTTAAATGCCACACAACTTTTGTAGTAAAAAACAAAAGTCAAGTCAAGCAATTCCGAGAATCTATCAAGCTTTGGGACTTATCATAAGGGAATCTCTTTAATAAATGTCTCATTTTCACCTAGAAAAAGAAGGCCAGCTCAATTATTATCATATCTAGATGGATGCATCAAAATTATCCACCATCATTGACTAGGGCTGTCCAAAAAACCAACGGTTCGGGCCCGGCCGAGTTCCACGGACTGTCCAAAAAGCCCGCGGCCTGGGCCCAGCCGGGTCGGAACCCGGTCTGGCCCGGGTTCGCGAAAACACGACCAATCCGGACCCAGGCCCGGGCCGGAACAGTGCCGACCAAGGCACCAAAACCACGCCGGGCGGCCCGAGCTCGGACCCGACTGTAACGATCACCAGAGGTGACCATTGCTGGAAAATACCGTGCTGGGCCAGGCCGGCACCAACGGTCACCTCTGGTGACCGTTGGACGGAATTGACCGGTCCGGCCCGGTCATAACGGTCAGAAATAGGGTTTTGACCGTTTTGCCCCTAAAAACGGTCCAAAAATGGCTAGAATATGAGGGTTTTTTGATGATTTGCCTTGGAGGTTGCCTCTACAAATAGAGGGAGGTTTTCACTTCTTCTTCTTACACCAAAACTCATCTACTTCTCTCTAATACTCTCTTATATAATCTTATACTCTCTTAAAATCTCTTATATTTTCTAATACTTCTATCAAATGACTTCTGGATCTGATTATGAAGAGTAACACCTATCTCCTACCGATCCAGAAATGAGTCCTCCTACAATAACTACTCCTCTTACCGGTGTTAATTCTGAATCTGGTGGCGACGAATATGCACCAAGAGCTCCTAAAAAGCCGAGATCCGATCTATGGAATTTTTTTGAGAAGATAGACGTTACCAAGGACGAACACGGCAGGATCATTACCCAGAAGGCTAAATGTGCGTTGTGCGGCCAGACTTTCCAAGCTCATCATAAGAGCGGCACCAACCACCTCAAACGCCATATAGAAAAACACAACAAAGGCCGGAATCCTCAAGGTGATATCCAAAAATTTATGATTTCCTAATTCTCCTCTTCTGGTAGTCTCGGTAGTTGGAATTATGACGTTGCCCGAGCCAGGAAATGCGTAATCAGATTTATCATTCTTAAAAACCTTCCTTTTAAATTAGTAGAAGATGATGAATTTAAAGATTTGTTTAGAGATGGTTTTTATCCCGCATTTACAAAATTTTCTCCTTAAACCTGTCAACATGATATTTTAAAATATTATCAGGAGGAAAAAGGAAAAATAATTTCTTATTTTAGAAATTTAAACTGTAAATTTTCTTTAACTTCTGATATTTAGACATCTAGAGTGCAAACTGGTTATTTATATATCATAACACACCTAATTGATGAAAATTAGCAAATATTTTAAAGAGTTGTTTCTTTTATTACAATTAAAGAGTTACATACTGGTATTAATATTGTAAATTTAATAGTTGAAGAACTTATAAAACTAGAAACCGATCAAAGAATATTTTTTCTTTCACTAGATAATGCAAGTAATAACAATGTAGCTGTTGATTTTATCAAAATAGCTCTGTCATTGTCATGTCATGGTGAACTTTTTCATTTTAGATCTATATGTCATATTTTAAATTTAATTATTCAAAGTGCATATTCTGAAATTAAACCCATGATAGAAAAGGTTAGAACAGTTGCTAATATGCATAATGCTTCTGAAATAAGAATTAAAAGATGGAAACAATATTATAAACGAAAAAAATTATAAGCTAGACTAATTTTAAAAGATGTTGACCTTAGGTGAAATTCCACATATGTAATGTTAAGTGTATCAATAGAATATAAAAAAATTATAAATGATTTTATAAATTTTTATGCTTCTAGTTCTAGCTATGGTAGTACTTATGGAATAACCGAAGATGAATGGACAATTATATGTAATTTAAATAAGATGTTACAAGTCTTTTATGATGCTACAATGTTATTATCTGGCTGTTATTATCCAACAATTACTTAAGCTGCTTTACAAATTTTAAATATTCAATTTTTTTTTGCCAAATATCGTATGGATGATACTTTTGGAGCTGTAATTTTTCAAATAGAGAGCAAATTTAATAAGTATTTTAGGCATATTCCTCATATTTTTGGTTTGGGAGTTCTTATTGATCCATGTTTGAAGGATATTGGCCTTCAAAGTTTGTTACAATCATTGTATGGTGGACAGATTATAGACTTAGATGATGGATCCACCATTACTTCTACTTCTCATCATTTAGCTATTAGAAATTATTTTCAAACATTATATGATGAGTATACAGCTAGCCATGGTGTAGCTGCACAACAGTCTACAACTTTGATGCCTTCGAGCACAGGCTGAGGTAAAAGTGTAAGTTTTGATAGGTATGTAATGGTAGCTGAACTAACTGGTGGATCTGGACTTGGATCAGCATTAGAGGTTTTTGAAATAGATGAATGTTTATCTGCCTCTTTAGTTAAATGTCAAGGTAATGCTTAAATATTTTACAATGGTGGAGAGTATATGGATCATTTTCATATCCTATACTTTTTACCATGGTTCGTGACTTACTAACAGTGCAGGTTTTGACGGTAGCGAACGCAAGGCTTCGATCGGTGGAGGTACGAGAAGCGAACGCAAGGCTTCGATCGGATGGTTGGAATTAAAGATAAATTTGAAGAGTTATGACTAGCAGATAGGTATAAAGATTAGATAATATTCATCAAATTATAATTTTTATTTCTTAGCTTTAAATTTATAATGAATTATTTCGAAAAAAGTTACAAATGATAGTGATGTAGGTGAGTAGGTGCCAACCTAGTTGGGATGTACTCATCTATTGTGATGTGATGAATTTAGAAATAAATTTATACTTGTAAAGGATTTACTGATTATAAATAAAGAAGTTATTTTTATCATTTTTTATTTTTATAATTTGTAATGTAATTTATGTCATTTTAAGTTATTAAAAAAATTTATGTCATTTTTTATAATTTTTATGTATATTTTATGATTTATGGGGATTTTTAATAATTTTAAAAATTAAAAAAAAACAAAAAAACGAGCCGGCCCGGAGCCCGTGCCTGGGCTTCGGTTTTGCCAGACCCGGCCCGGCCCGGATGGACAGTGAGCGTTAACTGGCACTATAAAATGCCACTGTTTATGAAATCTGGAAATAGAGAAAATTGATAGTGCATGAAGAGAGAAGCAGTGATGTACATGGGGTGGTGAGAAGAATTAAAAATCTAGCCTGTATAACTATCTACCATCATCTTATACCTTATGAAGCTCAAGATTTTGTTATGTTCATCAAGTGGAGATTACCATAAAATGTGGGTCTTTATCACCCTCCACTCCCCCGACCCCACCCACCCAATATATATATATATATATATA